>LUCM01009269.1:27588-107920 GCA_008360955.1 Fasciolopsis buskii
ATCATCATCATCATCATCATCATCATCATCATCATCATCATAATCATCACCATCATCATCATCATCATCATCAGCATCATCATTATCGTTCAGCGTTAAACAGCAAAGCAAGCCTCACTGACCGCTGCCTTTTTCTCAAGGTTACATTCTTCTATGAAAAGAGTGAATATCCAAGGGGAACAGGGAGGGGACCTACACAGGTGGGAAAGGATAAGAATGCTCCTGTTGACAACACACGGAACACAGTCTAACTGTACAAGCGCACTCTTTTAACCGTTCTGATTCGATAGAAAATGACAACACGAACACCACTGTTCGCGGTGCATTGCCATATCCTTCAGTGTCTCCAGTCAGCTAGTTGACACGTCTTTCGGAACACGACCACGAAGTCGTGCAACATCTATTTTGTCTAAGTTCGCTGTACATTTTCTCATTCCACGTTGCCACGTCATCCGTTGACCTCCACATGGCTCCTTCCATCCCTTAGGAGGAACACAAAATAGGGCACGATGTGGTAGACGGGCGTTCGCCATACGCAACACGTGACCCAACCAGCGCAGTCTACGAAGTTTCATACGCTGAAACAAGGTATTCTGAGAGCCAACATCTGGTATTAGAGTCCTGATCCCCACATTACTCACTCGGTCACTCCATCCAATCCTAGCATACTACGTAGACATCGGTGGTCGGAAACCTCTAACCGACGAACAGTTCCCACACGAATATACCACATATCGTAACCATACAACAGAACTGAGCGCACTGCGGCACAGTACACGCGGCCTTTCAACTTCAGTGAAATATCAGGCCAACGCCACAAGTGCTTCAGTTCAGCGTAAGCTGCTCGAGCCTTCGACATACCTATGCTCAGCCCCGCTACCAAGGTCCCATCGATCGATGCGCAGCTATCAGGGTAAGCGGAACGGTCCACAATCGTTAGTTCCTCTTCATCCAGTAACAAGTTCGGCACTACTGTCGTCCAATCCTGTGACAGCACTTTACACTTCGAAGGTGTAAAGCACATGCAAAACCGAGCAACCGACCTCGAAAGTCTGTTCAGTGCATGTTGTCCATGGTCCGCAGGTTCGAACAAGCATTAAATTTCGCCCGCGTAATCTACATCACGCAGCATCTCACCATATCCCAGTTTGAGTCATAGATTCTGAAGACCTCCTGAACCATCTTTCATCGCCTCGTCCATGACGAGGTTGAACAGGACTGGATAGATGGGACACCCTTGTCGAACGCCACTAGTCGTTTCGAATGGACTTCATAGTTCACCGTATTTCCTCACGTGACCACCAGTATGTGAGTATAAAGCTCGCAACAGGTTCACGAACTTCGTTGGCAAGCCACTTCGGTGGACCGCACCGAATAATGCTGGTCGATCCACAGAGTCGAAATCACCTTCGAAGTGCAGAAGGGCTGCGATCGGAGGACAGCCGTGTGTGTGTGTGTGTGTGTGTGTGTGTGACGTGTTTCGAGTAACTGGCGAAGAGTGAATATCTGGTCGATGCAACCTCGACCTGGCCGAAATCCGGCCTGTTGTTCGCGGATATTACTCTCGCGAATCGGTGTCAAACGGCGCAGCACTATCGAAGCTAACACGTTAGTAACTATCGGAATTAAAATAACCCCACGATGATTGCTGCAGTCACTCCGTGTATCGTTCTTGAAGACGGGTGTAATCAGTGACTCACCCCACGATAGCGTGATACGCTCCTCGTTCCAAATATCCTGAAGCAGGGAGTTAAGTGATTTCACCAGAGCTTCTCCACTCATTTTGAAAAGAACTGGATGAAGTTCATTGGGACCGACTACTTCTCTCTTTTTCAGAAATCGGACATCTGACTCTAATTTCACTCCCGTTGCGGGATCAAGTGACACCTGCCAAGGATTCGCAGCTCCAGACGTTGGCATAAATAAATACTACACTACTTGATAACGAACCGTTGCGAGTATCGGGCGTCTTATCAGTGGGGAATTAAGTGACACCTTCCAAAGATTTGCAGCTGCAGACGACGGCCTAAATACGTTAGCGCATGACCAGGTAAAATGATCTCTGAAGAGCTCTGCCCAACGGACCAGTCTATGTAGTTTACCATGAATGAGCTCCTTATTTCCATTGCACACGACTGCACCAACGGAATTTTGAAGCCCACCGCTGTCGCGTATAAGCTTAAACAGTCTTTGACTGTTACCTGAATCCGCCCTAAAGTACCAGTTTTCGCCAGCATTCTAAATGTTTATCCTGAACAGACGCTGCAACCGCTTACGTATATCATTCACTGCCGTACAGTTAGGCAGCTTGCGCTTTTGCCCCATTAGACTTAGCGACGCTTGCGAGATCTAATGTCTTTGATGAACGCCAGATCTAGGACTACAGGCGAAATCCCCTGCCAAATGCATAGCCTGCTTAATTTTATCCCACTACTCGTCTACATCGCTGCTCGTCGCAGATCTTAGTCCCTCGGATAGTTTCTGTTCGTAGGTGTTGCGAACAGCCGAATCAACTGCACGTTCGACGATCAGTGGGATTTGTGGCCTGCGTCGACGGCCGTTGAGCTGAAGCGAAAATCGCATTAAAACTAACGCATGGTCCGATTCGACGTACATGGTCCTGTATGATCTACAGTTCCGGACAGAACCGCGCCAACGGTAGCTAACTGCGATACGGTCAATCTGACTCAGAGTACCTGTCGAGTTAGAGCACCATGTCGCAGTGCGACGCAAACTGTGTCGGAAATTCGTACTAGATAGGAATAAATGATTATCTGCACAGAATTGGAGAAATCTTTCCATGTTGTCTGTTCACTGAGAAGGCAAGGCGCACCGCCCATCTAAACAGGATTCCGATGCACTCAGTTTTCCAACTTGTGCATTAAAGTCACCTGGTACCACTACAATGTCCGAGCGTTTGCTCTTCCGAACAACAGTGACGAGGTTATGGTACAACTCGTCTTTCTCCATGTCAGTACTGTAGTCTGTTGGAGCGTATGTCGAGATAACAAACAAACTACGCTTAACACTACTATCCTTTCGGACGCCGACTGATCCCTCCAGTATCATGGCGCACAAGCGACTGTTGACTGGGATCCAGTCTAGAAGGACTGCTTCAGCCTTCTCACTCAAGACTATTCCTACATCGCGTTGACCCACAGCTTGAGCTGCTTTGTCTCCTGAAGTGCGAAGAAAAAATTTCTTGACGAGACTTTTGGCGTAGTCAGTTGAATTACTCTACTCGCATCCTGAATTTGTGTTTCACTCACGCAACAGACATCAATCGAAAGTGAATCCACTGTCAGAGCCAAATACGCCTGTTGGCCAGCCTGCATTAAAGTGTGCACATTGATGGAACCCCGATTCAGAGGCTCATGAGGCTTGAGAAAATGTGAGCTATCAGACTGAAAACCACCTACTACACTACTTGACAATAAACCGTTGCGAGTATCGGGCGTCTTATCAGTGGGGACATCATGGGTAGGCAGAAGTGTCACAGAGACTCGGTTGGAGACAGAAGAGACAAGTTGAATAAAGAGAGGGAACTGTGAACAGTAGCATAGTTATCACTAACCACCTCACCTGTGCTGGATACAATGGGCAGCACGATCCTGATTATCCTGCACGATGACCGATACAATATGGAATTAATATAGTGGATGGTTACTGATAAGGAGTCCAGCGGCTAAGCAGAAGAGCGATTAGGGTTCTCAACGAAAGGCTTTGGTTTGGAGAAGAACCTAACCGCAAGGCAGCGGGGTATAGCTGAGTGGGAGCCCATCTACTTGGATCAATTAGTCTTCCACTCGTTTCCGACTGAGCTGCTAACTCAGGTCAAACCCGACTGGGAGTACCAAATTCGCAGGTCTCCTTGTCCGCGAACACATATCCGGTCAGTCTGAGTCCTCATTATTCACGACTATCCATCGATTTGGCAAAAATCACCAAATTTGCAAATTTGTGATAATCGAGAGCCTGCTGTTGTTAAATTTCCGTGCAGCGAGGAATTCACTATATATGTAATAATAACCAAGGTTTCCTGAACGAAAAGGATAGAAACATAAACTTCGTGCCTCACCGAATCCACTTGAAGCTTATACAGTTTATCAAACTGAAACTGGACAAGGATGGAACTTCGTTCAAGTGGAATTCCTGGAAGGCACCAATGAACAATCCAGAAGTGCTGGGGTTCTTTTGGATCGGACACCGTTTCGACATGGGAAACACGGAATTCGGCATCCTACAGGAAGGAACAAATAGTAAACGACAAAAAATCGTAAAAATATAAACAAGCTAACATTTTTCGGCTGAAATAAAACAGTTTACTGTTTTACACTTTTAGTCTTAACCACGTCATGAACACGTTTTTTGACAAAGAATCGACCCATCCGAGATATACTATCGTAGTCTCGTGATGCATTACTTGGAAATACGATTGCTTTTAAGCGTGGTATGAAAATTCGACCAGGCACTTAAAAAGCATTAAATTCAAGATATAACTTAATTGGAAAAGAAAACATTTTGTTATGATAATAAATTAGACCATATTGAGCTTGGAGATGTTGAGTAAAAAACCGAAATCTGGTCAACAGTGACCGAGGCGAATTGAAAAACAAACGAGTACAACTGAAATTACAAGACATTACCAACTCTATAGACTACGACAAAACTACATTACCATCTCATATTGAAAGTGGGAAACCTGGTACCGACATAGTACAGTTGCCGTTGCAACCTGGGGGCAGCAGCTTGGACTTATCGAAACCAAAGTAAAAAAAATTAAAAAAATGAGCAAATGTATACGAGTTTCTATGTAAGAAACACAAAGGAAGAAAAAGTATGACACCAAGTACCCCGACAGTTAGCCAGGAGGACGACCACGTGAATCACAACTCGACGGTATGACACGTCACGATTGAACAGAACAGATAGATTGATTACGAATTTCATACTGTCGGACTAGGCCAAAAAATAATCATTTATGATCAGGTTCCGCATTGCGGAGACAGAACTGTATGCTATCAGCCGTTTTCTCTAGGTTGGGAATTGCAGTTCGTTAAAATGTCTGTCGGGTTTTGCTAACCGGGGAAGCGAACGAAGAAAAACAGTGGCGGAGCGTAGAAAAAGGGTAGTTTTCCGCCGACAAGCTTTATGTTAGCAAATGACAGAATTTTGGCGAAACGGTATTATGGTGAATGTTGTCCGACATTAGACTTGCAGACATTGTGTGGACATTGCACGTAAGCCTAGGCGTATGGATCTAATCTCTCGGCCAACGGCTTGGCCAGATATTCGTCTCCGATATGAATTTAACAAAAGGTTTATGAACCGGTATACAAGTGACCGACTCCAAACGGTTTGCAAACGCCGTGATTCGTCCTTTTATCTCGAGGACCACGAGTTTAGAGTGGAGTGTCCTAAGTGAACCACTCAATTCGATTTGTGAAGCCATTTAGTGCAAGACTAGCAAAAAACAGACATGAATTACGATGAATAATAGATACGTGGAAAAATTCGAGATATCTGAAGTGGTTGGCTAGCCTTGCACTGTTTATTCTTCTGTTCTCATTCTCCCGCATTGTTACATCTTGAAAATGGTGACATTGAATCAGTACTTAGGTACGTGCTATATACCACCCGACCAGTGTTAATGAAAAAGGGCGAAAAAGTCAAAATTTCACTCTTACTACTGATAATGCTGTTGGAGGTTGAAATTCGACAGAGCTTATCAGTAAAATAAGATGCAATCAACTCAGCTCTTTCGAACCCACCCACCCACCCCCCACACACACTAGTGCGATATTTCCATGAGAACAGTTCCTACGGTTAGCACATCATAGGAAGAACTGAACCAAATCAAACAAATATAAACACACAAAAACCAGGCAGACCATCGTCGATCAATGTAGATTGTGATTTTTATGTGAGAATTGTGGCTGAGAGCAACTTCTAAAAGCCTAGTGGTTAATTTCTCTGGACTCGCTGAATAAGACGCATGTGGCCTAAGTCACCACTTTGGAATGATAAGAATTCACCTAATCATTTTCTACTCAATGGTATGTTTCGAATAAAGATGGATGGACAAAACTTCCCCGGAAGCACAAGATCAGTTTCGCGGTCATTGAGGCTCGTCAGGTATGCGTACCGGATACTGTCCTGTCCAACCATCCTACACTAGTGCACTCATTTGTTAGTTTCTCACAAAAATCTCATTTGAATCGTTAGGAGTGTAAATGGATGGTAAGTCCACTTAAGAAACACATGGTGATTCATTGGAGAGTTTAAAATGAGAACAAAGTGAAAGGTAACTAGTTCATGTAAACTATTAGCAGAGTTAACTCACCACACTGGAGGATAGCTTGATTAGACCCTGATCGCTATCCTGTCCACCGGCTGAGGCGAAAAAATTTGTTTGATCAAATACCAGGCCAACCCTACCGGACGGAGTTTCGCTGAATTCGGGAAAAACGTGGACCAAGTCATCCGTGGATTGCAGCATTCGAATCCGATCTGTTTCCGCACCGGTTATGAAAACAGCCACCAGTCGAGCCTGAATAGTGGGAACATCTGTAAGGCAGGTAGTAAGTGAGTGTGCGGTATAAATACGATAAATGTATAGCTTTCTTTGGCTATAGTCTGAGGGAGTTAAAAAACGCAAAACCAGTTAGAATGTATTTCCAGGTTGTTCAATGTTGGTTAGAGCATGATCCAGTCCAGTAATCGGTGTCTGGAAAATATAAGACCGAGAATGAAGATCGATGGAAACAATCACATTTGGCATGCGTAGTCCAGAACAGGAAAAACATTCGCGCAACGACAAGGCTTAGCAGGCATTAATCCGGCTGCGTAAACTTCACTGGAGGTGCTGGAGTCACTTGGGCGGATGATTCTTCAGTTGGCGACATCGCAGGAAAGGATTTCCCGTAGAAAACCTAACCGGAACTTTGATTTAAAACTTCATCCACAAGATAATGGATACAACGAAATACCACAGAAAACTCGCAAAATTCATTATCCTACGGGAAGAAGCCGCCGCAGGATTTCATTGACGGTGAATTATGATGTATCAATTCGAATCTCTTACTGTTGGTTCGAACCCGAGTGTGGTTATTAATTCGGGCTCCATGTCCCATTAGTTGAGCTTTGTATTGTGAGGGTCAAACCATGTTTACCTGTCAAGTGCATAAACCAATTTCTTGACTTGATAGTCGAAAAGAAACGCCATGGAAACTAGGAAATTCTTGTGAAGATATATAAAAAAAATAATTACCGACAACAACGTTCTTTTCACTCGCAGTCTGCATGACATGACAGGACATCTCATTGCATCGGAACAAGAAGGAAACCGTGCACAGAATTGATACTGGTCATCATTCGCTCTTGCTATCAAACAGTTGCCGAAACTCAATAGAAATTGTAACACGAATTGACCAAATAGATAACAACAATAGCTCACGTGCTTAGGCTTGAAGACGATACCAGTTCGGCTGCAAATCCACAATTGTATTGGATGTCCAAAAGAGCATACACTAATAGTGATGGAAACTCGTCAAAAACAATGTATGAAAACATGCTGCTTTTATACACTGATTTTAATGAACTCTCACTGTTACCAGGGTGCATTCCTACCGGGCTCTGAAGTAGTTGAGCTGGTTCCAAATCCATTCGTTCGAACAGTACTTTCAAGCCCAGCCACAAGGATCATTAGTAACCTCATATATTGTGAATTTGGACTGATATCTAATTTCTGTTTACAATTCGCTGACATGAATCAGAGTAGGTGATCAGAATCCATGGTTTCCAGAAATCAGCTCGGCATTCACAGGATATGATGCACCAATGAATGAAAGAACGGAATCTTGTCCTAGTAAAAGTGTTAAAACGCAACATGGCCACTGAACAATAAGAGAAAAGAAGCGTAAAAGCAGAAATTTGAATGGTTCCCGGAAGTTTGCTTTTCTTCTTTGTTCGATCCACGAATGTAATGAAAGCCGCACATCCATAAGTCCCATAGCCCTTGCATGAGGGGAACCTTGATCCTGCAACTGGGATTGGCACAAAAACACATTAGATCCTGATAGATCAGACGACAACAACTAACTTTTATCGAAACAACCAGCGGATCCGGGATTCGAATCCCTGGCTTTTTAGGGATGGTAAACGCTTAATCCACTTGACCAATGCCAATCTAACAAGTGTGAGCACTGAAGTTAAATCTTATCTGCCCAGAGTTGCCTAAGGTCAAACTAACGAGATAAGAAAATATTCAAATCGCAATGCCATTCACATGAATACCACCAGATTCCGTAATGCGCCTCACATATGTGAGGGGTTTTAGCACTTTGAGCCACGCAACTGACTCCACACTACGTCCATAAATTAATCACCATATCTGCTGAACGGTGATACCTAGCGATGTAAGCCGGAGAAAAAACTCCTATAGATCGAGAAGAAATGCCAACAGGATTGGAGGAAGCTATCTTGGTCACACTGGTGGTCACAGAAGGTCATATCAAACGAATACTGCCAGCGAAAGACGTGTGCAAACACCTGATCCTCCTAGGATTATCCTCTGTCGGAACAAGAAGAGGATCAATCAGACCGACAAGTTACTAATCGAAAGTATCTCCATTTTCGACCGGAATTCACAGTCAGCTTTACAGAGGACAAGCGATGCTAACGTGTGGCTTTCATGTGTGGATTCAAACCATGCCGAGATCAACGGTATTTAACCAGCTGTATCTATTTGACGTTTGCTAAGCCTGCTAAACCGTACTTCAAAACCGATAAGTCCGTAAGCTTAAACCGCCGGACGCAGTTGAATTCAAGTGAACATTCTATTAACAAGAAGTCGATGTTTCAAAAATGATTTTATGATTGATTAGAATTAAATCCTACATAAGATAAACTGATGTAAATCTTAGAGAGTAGTTCAAGTTTGCAATTTGCCATCATATTTTTATTTACACTCGCTAGTATTTCAACATGAGGGGCGCACGTATTGGAAACAAAGCGAAATGACCAGATACGGATAATCAAGTTATTCAATGGAATGTCCAACATCTCATGATTTGCCTAGATAACCATGCGCGACTTCGGCGGGCGTGCAGAGTACACGTGCAGACAGACTAACATCAGTAAAAAAGCAACATTCCCGTTTCACGTAAGACATTAAATTTAAACCAAACGCACACAATGCTTCCTGTGGTCACAGGATGGCACACCATTTAGGATCACAAATGTCCCTCCAGAATCGTCAGTACTGATCAATCCTGTGCCCATGACAGGACACTTTTGTGCCACTGTGTTCACAATCATAACCCTATTGATTTTATGCTGACCGAGAATCCGTCATTCTTTTCCGTGTATACACTTCCCTCATTTGACAGCCGAGTCTAATTTGTCGCAGGACGAGACAATATGAGTTTAAAAGTCTGAATTGATTTGGCATCGCACGGAAAAAGGACCTCCCATTTGATTCTTAGGTAGCGAAAGCTGTTCTGTGTCCAGAGTTCCAATACCGAGCAGTGATTGGCCCACTAACCTCTCTCTACGAATACCAATTTGATCCCAATTCAGTTAGGAGGTTCCGTTTTTCGTCTAACTTCAGTGCAATTCGTTAAATAGCTTAATTAATTTCCCATAACTAAGTGTCAGACCCGCTTTGTATCAGTCTCTTGGTATTCTTAACTACCCTAAAAAAATTTCCCTTGCACTCCTTCTCGCTAAACGAAGTGTCCCTATATTCATCCAGTTTTTGAAAATAGGGCTACCTCATAGGCTTGCTCATCACTCTGTTACTTTATGGTTTTGCTGAGCCCTAGTGATAATCCCGCGTTCGAGAGATAAGCAATCTAATCTATAAAACAGCCTGAATGTTAGAGTGGAATCAATAAAGGTGATTACGCTATGCATTGACAAAAAAACGCGTTTATCTTTGCAACCGATCTTCGAATAGCTTGTTATTCAACGCGGATCGGTTTGCGTTCAACATTTCCAAATGTCTTTTTCGCAACCTAAACCCGTTCCACCGACGGAACTCTCCTGCACCAAAAACTTCACGCATACATACAACCCTTGGGAGTGACGGTTTGTAAATAGGTATACTCAACTACCACTCCACTAATGGCATTCAATGAGAGCATTGATCCATCTACTCTATTCTGAGCCCGTTCTTGTGATTTCAACAAACGTAAAATTTATATGGTTCTACAGCAAATCAAGTTTCGGAGTGCCCACTGCCGGTTCTCTCACGATATTGCAGAATCTAGAGCCCACAGGCGAGGTCTCTTTCACCATGCAACCCACTGTTGCCGGATTCGTTATAACACCCAACCACTAAGGAGACCTTCCGTGGTCCCATGACAGCAATTCCCACGGTCATGATTTTCGGTTTCTCTCCACTCCAGTGCAGTGGACCTTAAAGACTATGAGGCAGGCCAAGTTCACCGCACCTAAGCTCCTAGTCTTCTATGAAAAATAAGGATACAAAAAGCACAGTGACACGGTCTTCTAACATTCTCCGTAACAAGCATTCGTCCAATAAAGACCATCTGTACACTGTTCCAAAAGTCTAATCTACAGATGGCTTCAACAAGCTTGTTCACATGTGCACGCTCTGCGACTCAGTCCATTCACAGAATCCTTTGCGACCGTGAGACTTTTCGCTGGTACTTGTATTCATAGCAGAAGCGAGACACAAAGCCAAAATTTGCAGGAAACATTGTCGATCTACGTTCTCTGGAACAGAGTAAGTTAGACAAGTAGGAAACCAGAATCGACCAAACAATCTCTAATCAAAAAACGACAAACAATCGTGCCAGTTGGTCGCCAGTTCAATGACCAATGATGTTATCAATTTTCCAATAATATGCAGGTTGAGAATGAAGATCGGCGTATCTACCAATTAGATCGAAATTAATTTTGAGCTTGATATCAATGTCGTTTGGATGTAGCGCAGAAATTGCCCAAGTACTGTCGGTGTGACAATGAAACGAAGAGATGATGAAATTAAAAGGTCATGGAAATTCAATTTGGAGTAATAATCAGACTGCACGTGCCCATCAGCTCTGAATCTCTTCTTGGACAATGTTTGCTATTTCAAATTAAATCAAACCAACTTTTCAGTTGATAAGCCACAAAAACCAATCACATGGAGACGAAGAGACGATTTTGTTAACAACATCAAGAATAAACACCGAAGAATATTCCCTTTCAGAAGGAATGTGTAAATATTATTTCGCAAGCTATGATCACAACAAAAAGCTCAAATGCTTTGAATAACACCCACTGCAAATTAATAACAGGACCTGTACATCGAAATGTACCGCGTATTAGTGTGGTTAGGATCACGTGCAGCGGAATGTTTGCTCGAACAGGTGGTCAGTGCAACGTTTGATCTCCAGACCGTAAGCGAGAAGAGCGAAATAGAAGATACTTTGTGGTTGTGCCCTGGATAATCAAGGTATTCGTTTGTCAATCAAATTGCACTGATACTTATATGTCTGTGCATGCGAGATGCATAATCAGTCATGAGTTCAATATGTGCGTGTTCGTGAGATAAAAATCTCCGATAAAATCGAATATGAGGATCCCTAGTACAATCTTGTTAATCTCAACTCGCAATTTCAATTAATCTCGCCAAAGTAAAGCCAGCGTGAAATGCGCCAAAAACAGAGGACCTGTTGTTCAAGAAACGGATTTTACAAAGCCACAACCGTTGATTTGGCGACCAGTTTCCATTGCCGGAAGATTCGTGGCGACCGTTGCTCCGCGGAAAACTTCTCAACTTCAAGTGCATCATTTATGAGTTCCAATAAAATCATCTTCAGTGCTGTGAAACGATTGCCAGTTTAAGTGAAGACAAACGTCGATACAACCTAAATTAGAATTGGTTGATCCCGTATATATATATATATATATATATAATATATATATATAATATATATATATATATATATAGTCATGGGGACCGCGTAGGACATGATACGTCGAGGATTTAGACGACAACTTATCACGAATGCTTGACGAAATGATAACGAATGATTGTGCGTTCCAAATACCCTCGGCAGAAGGTTGAATCACATCATTCTTGTGGTGGAAGCATCTTCCCCTAATGGTTAAGACGAAGGCAAATAAACAGCCCTCTCGATCAGATTGACTGACCCTCAATAATTCGCCTAGGAGAGATAACTAAACACGGATTAAAAGCTAACCCGGACTCGTAACGACAAACATGTGTTGGATACCACAATATTAGGCCACGATGTCTGCAAGGCGTACAGTGTGATCATCGTCATCATCATTATCGTTCAGCAAGACAAGTGTCACCAACCGCTGCCATTTCCCCAATGTTACGTTTCTATAAAAAGGGTGAATATCCAGTGGGAATAGACAGTGGACCTACACAAGTGGGAAAAGATAAGAATGATGCAGTAGCCAAGACACGGAACAAACGTACTTTTTCAATCATTCTCATTCGACAGAAAATGATAACACAAACGCCATTGCTCACTGTCATATCCTTCGGGGTCCCGAGTCAACTAACTAATGGGTCTTTCGAACCCCAACCAAGAACAGGTGAGACACCCGCTTTATCTTTAATATGCCGGTTCCAATGAGCAGGACAAGAGCCTTGCCCAGATGCCATGCCGATTACAATTCGTATGGCTAAAAGCGCCACTTGAGGAATTCTAAGGCAAAAAATACTAACAAATAATCCAAGAAAATAAAACTAGAAAAAAGGTTAGTGAGAGAAACCTAACCGTTTTTTACAAGCGTTAACCTTGCATCAAAATGATCTGATTCTCGTTACTAACACACAACATGGTTCTTTAAAAAAGGGAAAACGAGGAGGAGAAATAGTGAAAGATCAACTGCAATGTGATCAATTGATCAACTACATAGAAGAGGACTTCGAATGGAATGACACCATTGATTGTCACTAAACCGTATCACTTGTTGCCTCTAACCATCAATTGAGGAACGGGGATCTCATGGACCCAAACTCGGTAGTCTAACTCGACCTATACGAGACAGCTCCACTGATCAACGTTTTCATACTTTTTCGCCATCTCGCCGACTGATCACCTTGACAACAGCGTACGAGACGGAAGTCCTTTGGGCATACATGAAGCATTCCCTAACCAGTTTAGTCTATTCGCATTGAGCAATTCCTCCACAGACTAAACTCTAGGGCCTAATACCTTACGTAAAAAAAGATACCCATAGAAAACCAAAGCAGTTTTCCTCGCAATGAATCTACTCGCTCGGTTTCGCCACCCCGGGTGTACCAGATTTCTGTTTAGCATTCAGTCTGAGATCAAAAAAATGTGAAAAACAAACCAAATCAAGAAACGGAAACCGGATGACTACAAGAATCACGGAGCATCTGATGAGTAGTTCTCATCGCGACCGAGGTTTAGATTCTGAGAAGGCAATTATGCCACCATTCCAGACATAGGGGGCAGATTGAAAGGCAATCCGGTTCGATTTCTAGATAAGGACTAAATAAGGCACGTAAGAACTCGGTCAACATCGATCACCGGGACCTTCAGCCCTGATGGGAAACAACCACTTTAGGACTTTAGAAACCTCAGTAGTAACTATAGTAGCTGTATCGGAACCGAATTCAGTGTGTAATATATCGAAATAACGATGTTTTAAGTAAACGTTTTTGGGATTCAATAACAGATTTGGAACACAGATGTCCACTTAAATAATGTGATATTATCACTGGTGCTGAACTATCGTCCACGTAGACATTCTTCATTTCACTGCGCAGATGAAATGATGACAGCTATGGGCTGTCCTGTATCGCTCATCGTAGCAAACTAACTTGTACATCTCACTGAATCTAAAGCGTTGGCCATGTTCTACAATCAACAATGAATCCATGTTGGATGCGTTGTCGACACATCAGCAATCACACAATCTGAACATAGAGATGGATTTTTACCGTGCCTCAACGGTCAATTCAACTCAATTAAGTTTACAATGACAGAAAACACCGAGAGTTATTAGTTTTCTTGACTGCCGGCTGGTAGTGAGCAGCTCCTATAGATTCACGAATGAATTCACAGAAATCCCACGCACTCTGATAGATACCCGAAACTTTAAATTAGTCCATCCATAGTGCATTAAACAGGCACTCATCCCGCCATTAGTGAACAAACTGTGTAGCGATGATGTCACACGCGAACAAGAAATGGAACGCTTACACACATCCTTTCTGCGTAACAGTTACTCCCTAGGACCAAGTAAACATGGCCTGAAGCACAAACTATATATATAAGATACAAATTGGCTAACCTTTGTTGGTATCCGAGACAGATGAGGCACCTCGGAGGCAACCAGAAAGATACCTGGCGCACATGGCGCCCGAAATTTCTATCGGATATATATCACACGACAGCATCAACTAAGAAAACAAAAGACCCTCGGCCACTATGGGACACGGAGGATTGGATTTCCATGACATGCTGTAAACACCGCCCAGGTCAATAAATTGGGTAAGCATAGAGATAGATGAAAATCAAAATCTCGGAACACAGCAGGAAGGAGAAATACAGGACAAAGAAACAAACTACCCTAAAAATAGAGCGAGTCTACAATCGACCTTCACGCTATGTCAGAAGGACACACTAATGAGGATGATAATACTTAGATTTGTCACAAAGAACTAGTCTGCCATATGAGTAGATTTCTATGAACAGAGATCTGTAGCCGTGGGAGACTGGTAAGGAACAAGTGTTAGATCACAAAGTGTCAAAGTTCAACAAACATTTGAAAATTAGAACAGACAACTTCTTGGCTGTGATGCTCCTGGATCACGATTGTTCGTCCCGCATTTGAGTCTCCTTCCGAGTGAAATAGATATATGTTACTGATAATGGCTAGCAAATCAAATAAAACAATCGTGTAGGGCATTCACGGATTTCTGATGAGGAGTACAGCAATGATGCGGCAAGAGAAATCACTTCATATGCAACCTCTAATCTTATTTTTGTCGATATTAAAAAATCTATTAACAATTTCTTTACAACAACCGAGAGACGCGAATTACCATTGTATTAGCTCCATTAGCAGACTCACGAATACCTCAGTATGGTCAGCAGTGGATGTGTCAGGTTCCAATTCGGCTACTAGCGTGAAAGATCGTTCAAAATGACGTTCGAATAGCCTCTGTTGCGGAAGGACTACATATCCCCTTCTAATGGCAGTTGTTTTCACTATGTTAGGAGGACGAAGTTTAATGACCGACATCCTCTCCAGCGGTTTAGCTGATCTCTGGTAGTCAATCTGGTTAGACTCCGACACAAAACCTACCACGGCTGGCGTACGACACATACGGAAACCCGTTCACCAGCATCTGTAACTCAGAAGTGTACTGGGCAAGTAGGATGTCTAATCCCCTTCGGCGGGCTTATGCACTGACCAACCAGTCAATGACTCCCAGAAGATTACGGGTCGCACGGTTCGCGCTACCATTTTGCGGCTTCGAGATCTTAAGCGCATGGGGCTATTATATCGTGGTCAGTAGCATTCGTTCTGGCTAAACAGTCCCGCTTATTCACAGTTCCTGCGAGTTAAAACCTCAGATCATTTCTTTCATAATTATCCCACGATGCAAGATAACAATCAAAAAAGAGCGTACTACTGTAAGGCTAAAGATTGTGAAAACCTGAAATTGGAAATTTCGCGTTTTGGAATCCTAGAAAAACCAACCGCTTTGCCCTGGCAGCAGTGAGTCCCCCAAAAAAATTGGTTGTTTTCTTTCTCTTCTTTCTATTCCGTGAGAAGACGGATTGAGCACATGAAGTACGATTTTTTTACCTCTCCGATCGTCGCAGTCCTATGTTTCGTTTGTCGAAATCTGAGATCAAACAGGTGTAAATATAACGATATTGATAGTAACTATTGCGCCAATTGCTAACATCTTTCTCGCTCCGGATTCCGTCGTCAAAACCCAAATAAGTGCCCGTTCAATCGTTGTCACTCTTTGAAACGAAAAGAAAGAGATCTCGTGAGTTTTGAAAAATTCGCTTACTAATTACAATCCCGCAAAACAAGCACCACTTAATGAACAGTTGCACCGGTACTTGAAAATAACGGATTTATGGTGAGAAAATGGAAACAACAAACCAAGATTCAGAGCAATCAAATTGTGTCGATTACTAGGTAGTTTCCAAACGCACAGTATCGGATCGCGTAACTGGGTTTTTCTCACACTGTAGTTTGTAAATTCGAAAAAACAACATGAAACTCAATGGAGAAGTTGGATCAATTCTAGGCACTTGACGATAGAATTTCGACCAGATGATCATTAATGTTACTACTACTATAACTACTAATGCTACATGTGCTGAACAGGACATATAGAGACTGAGTTATGGGCAATGTGCGCATGTGCGTCCCATGTGTTTGCGGTGAATGTGTCGAAAACCAGGCGAAAAACCCCTTATGGTTATGAGAGATCTAACCAATAAGTGACAGATAATCGAATCACGTCACTCATTCTCGTTTACCGAATCCTATTCTCTCCCAGCACGCAATCGGAATAAACGCTATTTTACACGGTTAGTTTTACCGAGACTCCGAATAGAAAAACGTTAAAAAATCACAAAATGTCCCCGGTATATAGATCGTCTAGGTTTTTTCGTACAATACAGACACAACAAAATTTTCAATTAGACAAGAATGAACAGCCAAGAACACTTCCGCATGATAACTGAACTTTTTTTTATTGCATATGACCTTCTCGTCGAATTGCTTCTTACCAGTAGGTACATGCGATCTCCAGTCTGCAAATCATTGACGAATGCGTATTGAGTTGTAGAACAAATAAACCTCGAATATCTTAAAGTAAAAATTCTCTCCCCTCGGCACCATGTTCCGAGAAACAGGTAAAAAAACAATGAATGAATATCCGTCTAGGATAATATTAAGCAAGAAAACATACCAGCGTGTTCTTTCAGTTGGTTACAGTCGTGAAATGAGACGTTCCAGTGTGTTGCACTGGAACAATGAACACGAAAATCGCCTCCACAAACCGTTAGTTGAATATCCGCCACGTATCTATGCAACGGAATCAATATCTCATGTCCAGAACTACGATTTTACAAGTACTACTGCGATTTACCTGTTCATACTCTGTGAGGTGTTTCTCGACTGAATTGAAGGAAAGCAATACTAAAACAGTTGAAGAGTTTGACAAAGTAGATAGGTTTCTTTATTTTCATCGCATCACGTGGTCATATTCCGCATATAGAAAGCTTGACTGGCGTTCGCCAGTTTGAAGCATCTACGGCGTCTGTCTGACATCCGCCTATCGATCAAAGATCCAGTTTACATGGCAGTAATAAGGTCGATCCTTTTAATGCGGCATAAGGAGACTGCCAATCTCTAAACATCCTCGTCTTTCCCGGATTTCGTTGAGAACTGCATAGTAGATAAGAAAAGGCGAGCACGGTTGGAAATATTAACATGCATGGATAAAAGGTTGACAGAAAAATACATGAAACCGTGCATCGGTAGACGTGTCTTGCAGATTTGAATCCAAGCAATTTTGATCACGGAACGAGATCCGCTAGACCATCATAGTGATGACGGAAAAAAAACAAAAAAAACCAAACTTTATACTTGGACATGCTTGAATAAACCTATTCGGCGCATTTTCATCCAGCTTGAACGAACCCGATCGATCAGTGACGTCCGTGTATCTAAGGCCCAAACAACGACTTTAATTGGCACATGATTGAGAGCGTATGTGCTAGACGCTAGAGCTGTAAGTAACAGAAACGCCACGGCTTAGACCGCGAATAAGAATAAATCAAAAAGAGTTTCCATAATTAAAAAAGAGTATTTATTCACGACTAAATGGTAATGAATACAATGTTGTGCAGAATTTTTTAAAACGATTATGACACATGTAGACTGAGTGGTTTCTTTTGCAAAACTGTACAGTTTTCAGTTCGAGTAAGAGTAACAGAATATTAATGAATGTATGAATGAATGAATGAATGAATGAATGGAAGTGAATAAGTAAATGCAAAGATGAACAGCACACACACACACACACAAGAAAACAGAGGAAACCCTGAGAAAGCCGTTATCGATCAGATGATAGTTCGGACTCACCGTAGCCGGAAGCGGAGTCCAAACTCGGATTTCGACGCCGATAATCGTATTTGGCTGAATCATTTGTAGATTTACAATGTGCGTTGTGCAACTGTTCGGCCAGCGCCACGGACTGACCTGAGCGTGCTTGGAATTTGAGATCGTGTGTGGTTGTATTTGTCCCAGAAGAGGGCGATGAAGAAACGGAGGTATGAGTTGTTGAAGAGGACGATGGCATAGGAGCTTCCGGGACGCACAAACCGAACCAATGTGACTGGGCGCAAACCATATCCCACGAGACAGGCGCTCCATACTTTCCTTTCAAAAGTCGTTCGACTTGCTCGGCTGAAAATAAGTGATGAATGAACAACAAAAAACCTCTTACTTAAAGTCAATGAAAATGTGTTTATAAAAGACTGCGGAAGCGGTCGATAGATGACAATAATCCGGCGAATTGTATCACCAATCTCCCGATTAGAAATGAAAGCCCTATTGAAATTATGGGATCCACTCGTACAGTTTTCTGAAATGAAAAGTCGAACTCCCTTGTGGCACATTAGCCCAATGGCTTCAACGAAGTCCGCGACTTAATTTGCGCTGTCTTTCCGAAATTTGCACCACAGCGAATCATTCGGTATCTTGTGCACGTGCTCACACATTGGAATACGCAAACTTACATCGGATTCAGAATACCAACGCCCATTGGTGGCTAGCTCCTAGCTGAGTGTTTAGTTTTGCCCGTGAAAAATAACCTTCGACTTGCACAATGTACGCATGCATCGTGGAGAATTTCTCTTCCCACAATTTCATGACAAAAGTCAAGTTACTCTATCAATTCTGATTAAACTAAAAATACAAATATGATCATTAACATAAGCATAAAATGTTTGGAGAATATTTGAAAGCCTTCCCGAAATACGAATTCCGGGTGACTAGACTCTTGGGCAAATTGGAAAGCTTGTCACTACCATACGGCGCTCTATTGTTTCAAAAACCACAATAACAAAAAATTTACTTAGACACCGCGATTTACATTTGCACAGTGGCCTATTGTCCAACAAGAAACAAGACTGAACGAAGTTCTGATTTTCTGTATTCTTAGCCCCTATGCTATTGTTATTTTCGAGTAGCATTATCAATCATTGCGGAGGGTCGTGAATTGATTTCTACCAATCAAATGACAGTCGCTCGAAATATAACTGAGTGCGTGTGTATTGAAAGAACAAGAGATAGATCAGATTCCGAGGCTATGGAGTGCATGATTTAATAAGACTGCAACAGTACGCATATCAACACCAAACGTCTTAAGGTCTGAGTATGACAGTAAAGTAACTCCTGAACAATGTCATGGAGTGCGAAAAATGAGGGACGACTTGGTTTATTTGATTAAACCACATCCATGTGCATGACCTAGCTTATAGCAAACACAAGCTAGCAAGATCAAATTGTCATTCAACTAGGCCATAGCGTGCCCTGAAGACCGGTTGACGGTGGTCGAGTGCAGATTTAACATGCTGTTACACCAATCACAGTGCAGAGTTCCTAGAAAGCCAACAACAATTTCAGCTTAAAATAAGTATGGGTTGTAAACTAATTAGGCCAATTTTTGAATGCAGATGACGAGGACGCCATGTGGTCGATGTGGGCGAAGGGAAGATGATATGAACAGCGAAAGTAAAGACAAAATCAACCAGTTATCGATAACTTTGAATCCAAGACTGCCGGTTGTCAAGTAGATTAGTAGTCAGCCACCTTAAGAAAGCCAGCGGTTCGGGGCCCCAGACTCGACAATCGATCTGGTGACAGATGTTATCGACTCACCATTCCCTAATGTGTAAAGAGCCCTAGCGACCACAAGGAATGGTCTTTTCACGATAATCAAGCAATAATCGTGACAACAATTTCAGATATCCACTATTCGTATCGTACTTATTACTTTTTTGGTGTTAATATTATACTTTCGTACAGTCAGTTTGTTGTCGAACACGGTGCGCAAAGAAGTGGCAGGAGAGAGTGAAGTACATCGGTGTGGAACCGACGATTGCACGCATTGAGGCATACTAAGAGAAAACGAGCTGAAACACTGTGGTCCGCCGTGGCTGAAGAATCAGGAGACTTAGATATCTTAACATCAAGATGTGGAAACAGATTTTCACAAACAGTGAACCTGATGTCAATTACTTAAGTCACTAAGATCTATAGCTGGCAATTAAAGGCAGTTTCAGAAACGTTAGGTAGCATACCCGAGAAATGTAACCTTTGTGATTGTTCAAATATCCCAAGGTGTGCACTGAACTGACGTTTGGGTCTATGCTGACGATTTTAACGCCCAACTTCGCTGATTAGCCAAAACAGAAAGGCATATCGGAGGCTCTTTTAGAAACCCAGCCAATTGCACTGATGAAGGCGACCGCTTCACTAAAGTTCGTTCCGGAAACAGACTGTTTCTGGTAAAATCGCCAAAACCCACAACCTTCTTCGCCTTCACAACCTCGTGTTCACATTAACCGCATTCCCACTGGCCACCAATGATGCGGATCAATTGAGGATTGTTGATCATTCTGGTCCAAAACTGTGAACCCAGATCACGCGTCGGTCGTAGCCAGCTTCTGTTTGCGCCTAGTCTGTGGTCACACCAACACGAAAACCATGCGTTCTGCACAGCTGATTCCAGACAACAATTACCGTCTTCAAATCCAACGGGGATTAACAATGCGGTTGTCATTGCAACGAAACGCCCAAGATTTAAGCGATCAAAGTCATGAATTCAGCGAGAGCTGTTACACAAGACTCCTGGGCATGTAAAACTCGATTTTAGTTGCTCTGTTCGATGCCCGCAGGCACGTCCAAGTGGCCACTAAATGAGATGGCAAAAAAGCGGGGCATTTTCAGGCAAACTTCTTAATTGTAAAACCTGAAACGGTAAGTGAAAACGTGTTGGTGAATTAAAAAATTCAGCTTCCATATAGTGGAATACGTATTTCCTATTTTTGGTCTACTATTGCGCTTTTCTTTCTGCCTCAAATATGTGGACTCGTTACTGAGTCAATGTGTAAGCAGAGTAATATAGGTCGATACGTGTTGTTACTTACGAGAGAGACGGGTAACGTCGGGATTTTCATCCAGACACCGGTGAAATGCCTCTTCCTGGCTCTCCATACGAGGCAGAACTCCAAGGATCTCTTTGGTGACAACCGCTTCCATCTGAAATGAATCAAGAAAGAAGAGAGTTTAACTGAAATGCAAAAGGACAGAGCCAGTGGTTAGAACATTATTGCAGTCTTTACAAAGAACGATTTTAAGAGGCAAAGTGCTTCTAACCTATCACATTTTGCATACAATAGCGGATAACTCGTCAGGATCGAGCAACGTCGCAAGACAGCACGAACAGTAATATGATAAAAAGTTAAGTAGCTCAGCCAAAAATGACAAACGTCGATCAGAGGAGCACAAGTCATCAACATCGTCATCGTTCAGCGTTAAACAGCAAGGCATTCTCCCCAGTGGTGCATGTTTCTATAAAAAGCGTGAATATCCAAGCGAAACAGAGAGTGGACCTACATAGCGTGTCCACCTCTGCTGCCATTCGAACGTTGTTCGACATGCAGCTACCAAAGTAGATGAAACGGTCCACAATCGTCAGCTCCTCTCCATCCAGTATCAAGTTCAGCACCACTATCATCCAGTCCTGAAACAGTACTTTGCACTTTGAAGGTGCAAAGCACAAGCCAAAGCGAGCGACCGACCTCGACAGTCTATCTAGTGCCCGTTGTGCATGGTCCGCAGACTCGAACAGACACACGACGTCATCTGCGTAATCTAGGTCACATAGCTTCCATCCACTTCCCACTTTACTACATCCCGGAGACCTCATAAACCATCTTCCATCACCTCGTCCATCACGAAGTTGAACAGGAACGGAGAGATGGGACACTCTTGTCGAACACTACTAGTCGTTTCAAATGAACGTGACAGTTGACCGTTACCACAGGCATGCGAGTACAATGCTCGCAACAGGTTCACAAACTTCGTTGGCATACCCTTCCGGTGGAGAGCACTGACTTGTGCTGGTCGATCCACGGAGTCGAAAGCACCTTTGAAGTCGAGAAGGACAACGATCGTAGGACGCCGGTGCGTGTGGCGCGTTTCGAGTAACTGGCGAAGAGTGAATATCTGGTCGATGCAACCTTGACCTGGCCGAAATCTGGCCTGTTGTTCGCGGATATTACTCTCTTGAATCGGTGTCAAACGGCGTAGCACTATCGAAGCTAACATATTAGAACCAATCGGAATTAAACCAATTCCACGATGATTTCTACAGCCACTTGTTGTGACCTTCCTGAAGATGGGTACAATCAATAACTCAACCCAGGAAAACGGAATACGCTCCTCGTTCCAAATATCCTGAAGCAAGGTGGCAATGGATTTCAACAGAGCTTCCCCATCCAATTTGAAAAGAACTGGGTGAAGTTCATCGGGACTGACTTCCGTTGGGGGGCCAATTGACGCACCCCAAAGATTTGCAGTTGCAGACGTCGGACCGAATACGTCAGTGTGAGGTCAGGGAAAATGATCTCTGAAGTGTTCTACCCAACGGTCCAGCCTACGCAGTCTACCATAAATGAGCTCCTCATTTCTATCGCACACGACTGCACCAACCGAAGAAGAACAACACGCATGTGCGAACAGAAGGAGGTATATACTGCGCAGTTAAGCTCCAGAAAATCGTCAGCCGGTTTCGTCTGCTACCTCGCAGTAACGGTTGATGGAAAGGTAAGTCAACGAAACAATAAATGAGAACCCAGCAAACGGATGTCATCTAGTTGGGTTAGTTTAATAGTTTAGATTGTCAAAGCTTTTCAAAATGTCACCTGTCTTGAGGAAGAGAGTAAATCGAGGGAATGGATTTTCGGCCATATGTCCCAACCATCTTAACCTGTTTGTTTGTAGAAAGGCCTCCAGTAGAAGGGATGTTGCAGGTATTCCGGTGATCAATACGTAGAGGCTGGCCATATCGCATAAGGGATTTTTTTCGGGAACCCTAATCGGAGCCTTTGATTCTGAAATTTCACCCGCAATGCAGTGGGACGTTAACCCAGCACGAGAAATCGGAGTAACCACATGATTTTCACTACCCATCCTGCTCGAAGCGGTTCGGATTATCCTGCCTATGATTCTAACAAAAATTCGTTCACAAAGCATCCAAGAAATGACGACACAAACCGGAACCAAGACTGGATATTCACCTATGTAATTCAAGCTCAAAAGCCACGGCAATTGTAGATCAGTGACTGACACACTGTCTTGCAAGTGACCGTTCACTGGTTCGATTCCGGCTAGTGGAGTTTGAATTTTGGGCGCGGAATGCATAAGCGCATATCACTTTATGTATGAAAACCATGTTCTTTTAACTCCTTCGAAACATCGCAGTGCCAGAACTCTCTATCTTGGACTGTGTAATTATGATATCTTTGCTTGGCCCACTGTTAGCCGATGCAATATGCAGAACTGGGCCATGATCTCCTTAAATGGTAGATCAAGAGATTCCATCGCTAAAAATATTTCGCAGGTATTTTGTGGGCGTTTCGTAGTTGTGCGATCGATTCTTCGATTGAATAAATCAAATCAATACACATGGACACAAAACCAAAAATACAAGTGGAGTCAAACAACGAAAAGTATTCTCGGAAGTTCTACTAAGCAGTCAGGAATACGATTCAATTCGATGATCAGAACACAGAAGAGCTAGGCGAAATAGTGAATAAATTCAGTAAAATTGTTACCGTGAAACGGATCTCAACTGGACACCTCACAAATGGATCAAAGAGAACATACACAGAAGATAGAGTTGTAACCGAACTCTAAACCGTGATAAATTAGTCCATTGAGAACAGCAATTCAAGTTCATTACCAGAGGAGGTGATGCAAGTACAAGTGAATAGGGACAGAGACAGGGTGACGCAAAGAAAGCATCATCTAGTTACTCAAATTTTACTCAAACAGCCGGACATATCGGGATGAGAACATATTCAATTGCTATCGGCATAACCGTTTACGCAGCTAAGTTTCGAACCCGGCAGCAGTTAAAAATCAAATATCTTAACCGGCCGTCTCGTTTTATATGCATCAAATCACGTTCCAGTGCGACGCTGCGCATCGACAGCATGACCAGGCGTCTGGTCACCCCTGAGAGCAGCAACCGTGATATCATGAGCTCTGGAACAACCAAAACACTAAATGGTGCAATGGCTTTGCACTTAGCTCGGATCAATTAACGTGCAATCGGCGATCGAAGTTGGCAGTGTTATGCTTTACAAAAAGCGTAATTTGTCACTATTCGTCTGCACAACCCACCCCCGGAGCTCAGAAACGCCTTGTGTACTATCGTCTGCTTATCTGGTTCACTCTCCGAATCAAAACAAACTTTACTCTATCGCCTTATACTTATGGAAAGTCGACGCACAATGGGTGGTGCAAATCAGCCATTCAAAGATTCTCATCCGATCAGGAAAATAATCATCAATCTATCAGTTGTCATGGGATCACATTTTGCTCACCTCTTCGTACGATAATCGACTAGGTTGCCGTGCACTGGGACCTTGTAACATGGGTACAGCCGATGGTAAAGCCAGTTGGCTACGTTTGGCAACCTCAGCGACTAGACTGCCGAGAACGGAACTGGACTGTCTCAACGGATCTAGGCCGGTCAGGAGAGAAGCGCGTGCAGCGCGATGAATCAGCTGACGCAGTTTCAATCCCAAACCCTGACGTCCAGGTAGGAGTCCGTCGGAGAGAGCGTGCGCCAAAGCACGGCTATGATCGGCCATCAAACGATAGGCTGTGTCACGATGCCAACGGTCTAACAGATCATGGTCCTCGTTTGAACCGCCTACGCCCGAGACAGATCCTGAATGCAAATGAACACGTTCGCCCGTTTGTTCGGAGCAATTGCGATTGGCGCAAAAAGGCTGAACACAATGAAGAAAAAGGTATGTCCCCAAGAAATTAGTAGAAGGTAGGGAGATAATGGAATGCCTGAATATCTGTGAAGAACAAACCACGAAAAAATTGGGTCAATAAACCGTAAAAGAAAAGACCAAAAGTCATTCAGTGAAATGTGCCTAGGGACCCATTTGATCGGTGATTGTCGTAAAGTGATTACCTGAAGAAATCCTACATTTGCCGCCAGACAGTTTTTCCCAGAGTAGGGATCAATGGGAAATGATAATGGACAGTTAGAAAGTGGCACCGACCGATGATTCGATTAATGAAGCAATCCAAATAAAAATTGGTGGAATAGTTGAACAACTGATAACAGACAAATGCCAGAACTTCTTGAATCAGTAGTTTTTCCAGCATTGTTTTTTTACCGGTAAGCAGCTTGCTATACAAACTGTGCATTTGTACTAATAAACAGACACAGCCGAAACGACTGCATTAAGATGCCAGAAGTGGTCGAATGGCGCAGATCTTGTTCAATTCCCGTAAAATCCATAGTAGCTGAGATCTATTCCTACCAATAGCCCAGCAGAAGAGTGACACGTAACAGTCACAAACGTCCAGCGGTCAACAGACAGTTGTTAGTTTGGGACGGTAAACGTGCGTGACATAAAAAGTTCAAGAGAAGTAAATTCGCACTGATACGCCCGATTGGGTTGTCTTTTGTCAAAGCAGTCGACAGTGGCAATATTCGAACCGAAAACCTCTCTCAGTGATAGCTGAAGTCAGCGCGTGAAATCACCTCGTCACACTGTTACCCATTTACCCCGGATGCTTGGCACCTTGTGTCGTTATCTCACCCGGCACTTCGTTACCGATAATGTGAATCCTTCTCGTTGTGGAGAATGTTTTTTACACCAAAAGTTCGTAAGGATTGAACTGAACGGAACAAGCATGAACACTGACACTTGGAGAACCAAGAAAATTTAGATAGTACAGTCTGACATGTGGGCGCCTCATAGATGCTTTACCAACCAGAGGCAAACTGGAGAACAAATTTCTTGATTCAGAAACGGAACTTGCCACGAACAAGATAGGAGAGAATGAGACACTGTCACGCACCGGTGTAATTCTTTTGATGACAAGCTTGACGTATGAGTATCGAGAAAGAAGCATGCTTATAACCGTTGGGGCTGACTACACTGGTAGGAGGAACCGGTAACAACGACTATGAAACTTGGAATGGCATAGAACCACATAAAGTCTCAGTAGTTCAGGTGCGGTATCGAGCCGCGATAAACAGAGTTGCCACCTGCCACCATAACGACCGGCGGATCTGGGATTCGAACGCACGATCTTTTTGGAATCAAAGATGCTTAACTCATCTAACCATTGCTCGAGAGCTGTTGTTGTAACCCAACAACGGGTCTCCACCTACATAAGAATTAGACGTGCAGCCATATGAAACCGTTTAAAATCGTACACAAAAAAGAGGTGGGCATGCAATGACATATTGAATTGTACAAAACACACGCTAACTATGGCACAATGACTAAAATTCAGCGACATAGAACCAATGCGCGTAAATAGGTTACAAGGATGGCCATGAGTTGGAAAGCAACTGGAGCTCGGAGAAAAATCCATCCGACCAAAGCAACCCATTTGAACAGCATCATGGACAAAACAGGCATATACATGAGACTAAGAAGGTCGACGTTTGAGAACATCGGATAACCATCGGCAATTGTGAGTCAAACCAATCTAAAAAACTGTTCAACAGGTTCCGAGTGTCATTTGACGAATAATTAATCAGGCACAAGAACCGAAAGTTTTTCGGCATACATCTTGTGAATACGAAATTACTGCGTCTGAATTCACAGCCTACATAGAATTATGCGGAATAATGTTGCCAAGTATTGGACTCGACAACTTTGGACGTGACAAATTGTTTGGGAAAGGGTACTCAAAAAGTTAGTTTCCAAAGTGAAAGATTACGACGTCAGAACACGACATTGTCGGGTGAGAATACAATTTTCGCCGATGTTTCAATTACCGCGGATAACGTTTCTCATGACAGGTTTTATAATCAAATCATTCTCGGTTAGAAGATGATAGATGTTGCAGTTTTGTGTGCGTGTGTGTGTACGCGCGCGAGCACCCATGCCTAAGTGATGTGGTTGGAGGAAGTCGCGTATTTCACCCGAATGGATGAAAAGTTCACTGTGCAGTGACAACACTGTCCACGTGAAAGAAATGAGATACACTTATTCCCCCAAGACAACCAACATCCATCTAAATCAATATGATATGAGAGCAAAATGAAAAAAGATCAATACGATGTACGGATGAAGAGAAACACTTTTCGGCTTCCATCGGCAGTCGGTACCGATTAGGGACTTCGGAGGCAATCAGGAAGGTGATTGGAGAGTACAATGTTTGTACGTTCTTTCTCAATGGTAACACATGAAGATGTTATTTAATGAAGCCAGTGAGTCACAAGCTCGGTTTTAGAGAACGCCATACAAGCCCGTAGACAACTATTGGTCGGAATTCCAGAGAACAGACGAAGAAAAATAATCGAGGTCAAACAACGTAAGGAGTGTATCGAAAAATCGATGAGCCATGTTAATAACAATGCTGTATTATTAACATTCACGATAGATAACAATCCAGACCGATTAACAAAATAAATTCTGTGAACTTAGAACGAGGCTCAAAATCGTCCCCTGAGCTCTGATCAAAGAAACACAAAACCGACTATGACAACACGAAGATTACTCAAAGTGGCCTGCGGACATATGCGGAGCGGCTGTACGCTGCATCCCTGAAAATCAGCGTATACTCCCACTGGATCAGTTGGAATTGGGGAGGAGCGATATGAGCTAATATGAACTGCAAAATAAGCATGTTAATGATCTAAACACGCTGTGTTGGGGAATGTTTTCCGATGGGGCATTCTCAAGTCACCAGAACCATATTTTTCCGATATAAGATGACATCTAGAGAAATCGTACGCGTATTCAATCGGTTTGTTTTTCCGTCGGTTCATCAATTAATCGATTGGTCGATAAACATCAAGGGAGGGAATATGATGGGTATTTTTGCATGACGGTCGCTGATCTGGATCGATAAGGCGGTTGCGAATGACATCGTCAATCTTTGGCCAAATTGGGTCCAGGATACACGCCAGCTTCTTTTGCCCTTGTTGATCTCATCAACAATCGCCTATCAATTAAAGCGTACCGATAGTGGCACACCTATGCGGGTTGTACGACGAGGCGCTCATCCAAAATGTACTAGAGGTCAACTACGCTGGCTTCAATGGATATGCTTCCTATTTGATTACAGCTCGTGTACTCGTTTCAGGGCATCCGGCAAGATTGGATGACGAACCAAAAGTGGCAACATCCCTAATCTGGCCAAAGGTTGACGACATCACTCGCAACCGTTTTACTGATCCAGATCACCAACTGTCACCCAATAACACCAGCCATACTTCACCCCTTCCTCTCTACCGATCAATCAACTGGTCGATCAACCGACGGAATAACAAGCCGGCTGAACACAATGACTAGGCCCCTAACCTCATGTTATGGCAGATAAATATAATTGTAGTGACTTCAGTAAATTCCTTGAAAATTTCCACTGAGCATACTGAAAAAGTTGGCGAACAAGCTCGTTTTCAGTGGTGCGTAGTAGTTCCATTACATCACAATATATTAGGACGAACTTTTTAGGGGGGTGGTGTTACATGCGCGACCCGAGTACAAATGAACATGTTAATTGTTTTGTTGTCTAGGGTTTGCATTGGGATGGAGGGTGGGCCAGGGGCAACCACAAGTTGTTTTTGAGAGCACAGTGGAGGATTGTGAAGACGGATCGCGATTGATTCCGCAGTGCTCAAGAGGCGACACTTTGCCAACCTAGATTGTTGACCCCTGACCTTATTCTTCAAAATAACTCATCGAAAAACATCAGTTCCATATAACCATGTCTTCTTATCTGAATCTACTTGATACTTTGCAAAATCGATTTCAGTCTAGTAACCACATGTCAAGTATGACCTCGAATGACCCAGCGACAAGTTACAAATGATGGCCATAGGTGATTAAAGCCCGAATTCCTCCTAGCAGACCACATGAACACACGCACACACACAACCCTAGGGCATCCATTGACTCTTATTCCAGATTAGCTTGATTGAGACCTGTCCTGAGAAAAGATACCCTAGGCAATCGAATGGGCGAAACAAACTATACACTCAACCGACAAAACCGCGATCTAATACTAAAACTTTCACGTTGAATATAACCCGCAATCGTGACCCTGAAACAGGAGTGGGATAGAAACACAGGAAGTCTTACTAGACCAGATGGCAACAGACTGAGGGACAGCGAGTTGCTTTCAATCTCCAATAGCCGCGAAACCGGAACTTTATGTTCCCTCCTCCACAAACCACTCAATATATATATATATATATATAATATTATAGAGCATATATAATATGTATGATAATACGATATATAATATATCTGCATATGTCGAAAGTTCGAAATGATAACTAAATTTTTATTTACACCAGAATTCGTGGGAATAATACAGAGCTAACTTACTCGCCGAGCACGCTTTGGGGACAATAGTTTACGGAGGAACGACGACAAACCGTGAGCGGTTTTGGTTGCGGATGATTTCTCTTCTCCTTCCGTTGTTTTGGTCGCGCGGTCTTCCGTCTCGATCTGGGATGGTTGACGACAAAACGGGATAAACTGTCCACTGTATGCGGGTGGAGTCCAGGAGGAAGTGGTGGCTTTGGCTTGAATGAACTCTAACAACGGTTGAAAAGTGTCTGTGTCATAGGTAGAGGTGACTCCCTTCGCGATAAAAAACGGAATATCAAGGGTACAGAAAAAGAAGATTGGTGTTAAGGTAAGTCACGAATCGTCAAATGGATGTTAATGGTAATGGAATTGATTTTAAAGAACTGGCACTCGAGTGTATCAAAGTATGGTAGATTTTCTAAGCAAATTTTGGTGAGAAAGATTCTAACGCGCAAGCAAGCTTATGACTTCCGAAAAAAACGTGCATTAATGTAGAATGTGAAACTTCGCGGCATAAACGAAATTTATTATCGCAAAAATCCTCAGTGCTATCAACAGACGTGATCATAATCAACTCGAAACCTAAGCTATGACACCAGTCGTTGAGGAACGAAACAATAGAGAAGTGTTTCGATCCTCAAACAGCTGCACTATTACACTTCATATTTTATTAAGCTTTATAGCCAGCTTTCATTATCCCTTTGGAATAGTTTTAGAACGTGCTTGACATGTGAGTACAGCAGAAGAAACATGTCCAATAGCCACTCGGATCTACCATACGGATATGGGGAACTGTCAACAAAGACCGGGAAACTTCTAGTGGCCTAGAACCATGTCTTACCAGGTCAGATTTGCTAACGAGTCGCGCGACAGCAGGTTGCCGTCTACCGTCAAAATGACCGGCAAATTCGCAATTCGAACTTCTGACCATTTCAGTGGCAGATGCTCAGTCCAACTGATCACCACCACCTACGGTCAAATAGTGGGACTAGACTGTATTCCCATTTATTTACAACCCTTTGACTGGCTGCACTATAATTCTGTGTCATCCTTATTTCGACGTTTTCTCGTCGGACATTCGATTTGATTATGGTCGCCGTTCGACGCCACGATCGCTCGGAATAATTTTGTTTAAAAACCGTATCGCTTCTCAACATGGACCGGGATCACGCATTGCTGCACCTCAACGATCTCGTCGATCTAAAAGAGGCAGGAAGCTCTTAAATGCACCCCTCCAGCCAACATGTTTATTCCGGCTTTGTTGAGTACCAACATCCGCTCTCTCTTTACGAAAATGTCGGACCTGTCCCTCAAACTTCAATCTCCCATCCATGTTCACATGTGTGTCATCTTCATACAAGAATCGTGGCTGAACCCGGATATCGCTGATTCATTGGTGTCGATAGACAGCTTCAAACTCCATAGGCAGGACAGAGTTTCGAACAAGAAGACTGGAGGCGGTGCGGAAACATACATAAACTCCTTCTGGTCTGACAAGTCTGAATTTGTTTATACGCACTCGCCAAACGGAATTGACCGTCCCGTGACACAGTGTCATCCCAGGTTTTCTCGCCTTACAAGCAGTGTGACAACGAATTTGTACATTGCCCCTATTAGCTCGCAACAAAATATCGCATCCTTTTTCGACTCTATTCTAGCATTTATTGTTTCTCTTCTTGAAGATAATCTGCATGTTATCGTAGGTGATCCCAATCATGCATCTACCCTACCACTGAGTGCGATTCATCTGACTGATCTCTGTGTTTCTCTCACCAGATAGTTATTACCAACCACCCTGATTTATTTTCCCTGAAACTGCGCGCTCCCTTATCAAGTAACGATCACTGTCTGCTTCTGTTAAGACCCAAAATATACTCTGAATCAATCTTCCATTCCTTCAGGCAAACAAATCAAATCCAAGTTCGCTTCCGTAACTATTCACACGACATTCTTATTCTTCTTCAGAAATCCTTTTTTCTCGACTCTACCTGTTTCTCTTTGGAACCCCTGCTCAATGACAATGTCAAACGTATCACAGAGACGGCCAACGCAATCTTTGACATTTGCTGCCCCTCGGAAACATTATTCGCCCCAAATGGCCGTATCTCCACCCAGAAACTGAAATCTCTAAGAAGCTGCAGAGAGCACTTCTACAAACCTCGTAATAACTCAAGCGTGCGGTATATTTCCAACCTAATAAAAGCTGAAATACGACGCATTGACCTGACATTCGCCAGCTAGCTCTTGAGTGGTGACAAAACTCGAATCCTATGGCAAGGCATTCGACTGTTGTGTATGACGGAAAAAAACATGCGAAAACTTTTGCGGATGTCGACAGCATCAATCGTGCTCTCATCCATCCATCCATTTATAGCCCGGTCATATTTAGACAGGATGATGATGACAGTTACAAGTTTTTCTCAGCATCACTGAAATTATCACAGGGGTTGGTCCTGACAGTATACCCTCAACTCTTTTAAGGCATGGTGCTGTGGCTCTGACGGACACATTTGCTTCTCTGATTACCTCATCATTAATCTCGTCTTCTATCCCAGACTTTTGGAGATCCGCCACTATTATTCCGATCTCTAAATCTAGCACTTCTACTGCTGCGGCAAAACGTTTTCGCCCCAGCACCGCAACGTCTCCTGGTCTTAAACTGACGGAGCGCGCTATACCTAAGCGCCTGCGTTCTTCTATGGATCCTACCGACGACCCTTTTCAGTTTGCCTATAAATCCAACAGGTCCACTTTGGACGCTAGCGTCTCCCTCATTCACCACATTTGCAAGTCCTTAAAGGCATCGATGAAATCTGTGCGTTGAACTCTCATAGACCATTCGTCGGCATTTTATTCCGCTCCACGGTCTCTTCTACTTCACAAACTTGAAATATTTGCCTGTCCCACGCCTCCACTAGCATGGCTGTCTGATTATTTTACTAACCGAACCCAGTGCACACGAATGGACCGTAAAACTTCAAAACGATTGATTAACAACTCAGGCGTGTTACAGGGTGCTTTTCTTCCACCGTTTCCCTTCCCTACATCAGCGACTTATCAACTAGCTCGCCCCGTTATCGGTTTACGTATGCTGATGATGTTGGCCTCTCTCAAACCGTTTCGAACAACGATGATTTTCGAAGTGTTCCCAACAACTTATCTTCCGTTTATGATTTCTCTGCACGAGCTGGTTTAAATCTCAAAACATCTAAATGTTTCGAATGTCTGTTCTCTCTCTCGCGCGCGCGCGGTCAGCCTACCCATCCGAAACGTCTTTCATCAAGTCAAAAACACTTACCAGGGTTGATTCTGTGAAATATCTTAGAGTTACTATTAATGAAAATCTGAAGTGGACTTCATCCATTTCCACCTGTGTAAAGAATCTCCCACGACTGAAATTTCAAATCAGGAAGCTTAGGCACAACAAGGTGAAACAAAGCACCATCTCCCGATTTGTATACCAATGTGTTTTTCTAATCCTTCTTTGCTATTCTCCTGTTATTCTCCCAGGTTTACTTTGAAAAGACTAAAATGTTTCGCCGGGGCCATCAGTTATTGGCCGTGTGTCCTTCGTATCACTAACTGGGTTGTCCATAAATCTATAGGATAAGCACTTATCGGCATGTGAGAAATTAGCTCAAAAAGTTCTTTAGGACTCCACGCATCCTCTGCACAAGGACCTTTCAAAATGCCGCTCTCATATTTCTACACCATCTGCTTTTCGTTCTATACCCTTTAAAATAAATATCTATAGATACTCCATTGTCCTATATTTAGCACACATTTTCACAAACCGTGACCGTGTTTTAGCCGAATTCCTGACCAAAATACCATAATGTGCTCTGATTATTCCTCGTTGAGTTTTGTTTTGCAAATTATTACAAGGTGGTGAGTGTTATTTTTTTTCTACATTTTTACTCTCACGTTTCTGACTGAAATGCGACATTATTTTTTGTACGTGTTCCACAGTCGCTAGAGCTTAAAGCACGCATGCGGGATAGAAGAAATCGACAATCGTGATCCAACGCGACCTGGAGTGGCACAGAAACCACGTAAGCCCCAAATAGGCCAGATGACAAATCGCGTGACAGTGAATTGCCATCTAGGACCGCCGGATCTAGAATTCGAACCTTCGAGCTTTATGATGTTTGTCAAGGATGCCCCTCTTTGACAGGAATAAGAGATAAGTCCCATCCTTACATAAGAATAGTGATACTGATATTTGGTCCAACTGTAAATTGTCTGATTTGGAATGTCCGAACGGTCTTAAGCTTTTGAAGGAAGACGAGGGTAAATTTTAATGTCTGTTATGTGTAAGTCGAAAACAAGAAAATGGTTTTGTCTAGTCAACATGTAAACCAGAATTTTGATTTGCCGCGTTTTTTCGTGCTTGATGCATTGATGTCCTGCCAGGTTCCAAGTTGGCTTGCACCACCGAAATACAAAGCATTGTTACAGGACTGGATTGGTCTACAGCTTCTGAAGAAGGAAAGTTGGGCGAAGTGAATAAATTTTGTTATTTAGGCAGTTAAGTCCCACCAAGTGGTCGTATTTCGGGTGAATTGTCTCTACGTGGACTGATTTCCATCAATCTGAAAAACCTGTGGCGTACATGCGACATATCTATGTTCATCGAAGATTGGGCTTACGATGAAGCCGTAAAACCGACTCTGTTCCGAAACACAAAGACTGTCAGTGTCTGAAACCCGGTATCTTCGTAGTATCCCTCGAATAAGATGAAGAGATTTTCCTAGAAGTTAAGAGTTGAGATGTGGATTGTTGAATCAGACAGCTCAATCGATGAAACAGATAATGAATCTCAATAGGTAAGAGTGACTGGGACATGCGTTACATATGCCTGCAGACTGACTGCCTCAAAGTGAACTGCTCTCCAAGTCAGGCAATCGTTGGAAGATGGGTTTAGATGGTATTTGTATATTGTGACGAAAAGGTATGAAAATTCTGACCAACAAGCTACCCCAAGTAAGTTGAAGTAGACTACCGGAGTTCTGGTCCCAGAGGTCTTCTAACGCGCTGGTGGGAAACTTTTGACGATTCACACTCGCAGTCCATCGCTTTGAAATATTTCAGCTTCTTTATAGTTTTATTTGGCTTGTGATATCACAACTTTTCTTTCACTAATATTATTTGCTCCTACAACGTAACAAACCAAACCAGAGCAATTCGGCACAAGATTAACTGTTGCACAAACTGAATTAATGAACTACGCGATGAACGAGCAACGGACGGGGAAAATCTGGGAAAATAGACGCGATCTCTTTAGATCTTCAGACAAAGATGAACTACGCTACTAGCGACTGGAGTCTCAATCTCCTATGAGCTGCATGATTCAAAGGAATCGTAGTGCCGGACAATCAGGACCCCGTTCCACGCTGTATCAAACGAATTGGGCAGTGATGAATGATCTGCTGCACAGTCTCTTCTTTTCAATTCAACCCTTGTCTACCGTGTCCAATCGTCTCGTCCAAACGCCTATTCACACTGCTCCCACTGATAACATGCCAGAAATGCACGAAGATTCACAGTAGCACAATAGAACAAGTGATTACCGATGTCGTGAGTCAAAGTTTCTCAACTTCGTTAGCCGCTAAATCTCGCCCTTTCTCTGCTCTCGTGTAGGGGCAGAAACAGACGTGTTTAGAGCGATTGATGCTTGCAGTATCAGTGATAAGCGAATTCCGTATTAGAACAGTGCGGCTTAACTGACTCTTCGTGGTATCTCATCAAGAAATTCCGTGCGCATCCCAGAAAACGAAGCGACGTACAGCAGCAGCGAACTTCAACCAGTGAAAGAATGCGGCAGAAACACAACCTATTCCTGACAAACGGTAAAGACTCGATTGTTGGACAAGAAACTTCAAGGTACACTGTAACTCGTCAATCAAGATTGAATTTTGAGAAAAGGTAAAGTAAATATGAGAAACTGTAGGTTTAATCTGAGAACAAACGACTGCAGTAAATCCCGCTCGGTCCTAACGCATCTCGCTGGACATTTAGACATTTGAGTCACTAGTCTATTGTTGGTCACCTGTCTTCCCACGAAACCCTTTGTGAAAAGAACTGGAAAAAACCTCAGTCGAGCATCGTGAACACAAGTGGACGGACACCAATAAAGTGCGGTGCTCTGTAGCTGGGCAATTTGTGCGAGACGACTAGGCTGGACAAAAACTACTAAACCCAAATACAGGTCACCAACCATGGGCTGGTGACCGAGGTGCTTACTTAGCCAATGAGATGCGAGCGAGAATTGCCACAGCCGTTTATCCTCGAATTAAACTTACAGTTCCTCACATTCACCTTACAAATTCTCATCTCAATGTCATTTTTTTCTGAATTCAATCGTGAAATGGCATAGAGTAGTTTTACTTTAATGACAACTACTGTGAATCTTTGAGAAGTGTTATCTGACTCCCGTCCCACCCAACGGAAGTACAGGTAAAGCCGAGCATTCCGTTAACAAAGCATGCAAAAGCGGCCGATCCCGGTGAACATCTCGCAGTTCTTTTTAAATTGGGTGAACATCTTGATATGATTAAATGTTAACTTCCTCTGCGACATTCGGAACGCGGTGCATACCTCGGAATTCCGATGTGAGTCACTGATTGTACCCAAGGTTCAAGATGCGACAACGTTACACCGTCTGACACCGGCTTGTGAGCCGCGTGCCGAATTTCACCATAATCCAGGTTTTCAATGTTTGCCAGACACTTGGAATGCACCACACGCAAACCATCGCTCGACAATGATAGTTGTCCCCGAGTTAAAAGATATTTTCGATTCAGTTGAGCGAACAACCTTTTAAGGAAATCCCATGAAAGGATATATCAAAAAATTCGTGAAGCTACTGTGTTCAGTGTACTGGCATAATTCTAGGCGCTGTGGGATAAACGATGAACTACCAAGTTCACTATAAACGACCCGTGGTGATCAGCAACGGTGCCCCATTCGGCCACTCCTGTATTACTTGGTTATTAACGAGATTAAGAAGGAATTTCGACGTGCGATTACAGGGTCGAATGACAATGGTTCGTAGCTCCATATTGGATGAAAAAAATAACCACTGTTATTCGCTCCAATCACCTAGCACCTGTGTGGCGAAAGACGGTTGCACGGTGGTAGAGATAAGCGGCGTACGCCGGAATGGAACACTTGTGGTGCCGACCTAACTGATACTTAGTTGAAGCTGAAAAGCTGTGTGCACCGTGTTGCGGTTGTATGGTTGTGAGACATGCACGCCGGAGATGTTCGTCAATGTCTGCGTAGTATCTCTAGGAGTGAAATGAATGGTCGTGTGAACAATGTCACCGTTAGAAATCAAGCACTGGATATCAGTTCAATGAATATCCTATCTTGGCATATCAAGCTCAGTAGAGGTTGTTGGTTGGGTCACGTGTTACTTACGGCAAACAAATGTATGTCATACCGTGCCCTATTTTCCGTCCCTTCAAAGTAGCGGAAGAAACTAGGTGAAGGCCAACGGATGGCATGGTAAGGTGGAACGAGGAAATATACAGTGAACTTAAGTCAAGTAGGTATTTTGTGCCTTCGTAGTTCGGGTCCAAAAGACCTCAACAACTAGTTGGCTAGAGACATTGAAAGATATGGTGACGAATCGTGAATAGTGTAGGTTGAGGTGTCACTTTCTGCCAAAACATTATAACCGAACTTAAGTGTGTTGGCAACTACGGCTACTGCTCTTCTTTTCCCACTGCTCTAGGCCCACTCCCCGTTTACCTTTTGTATTCACTCTCATTACTACATCGTTCAACATAGTGAGAAGACCAGATCATAGTGGGAATCGCCCTAATGTTTAACTCCGTAAAATAATGATGATGATCATGATAACGAGAAGATATATTTAAGCTCAGTTTAGATTTACTCTCGCATGTCGATGGTGATGATCATCTATAGTTGAAAATACAAGGTTTATCGAGTGAAGCAGTTTCTGATTTTGCAATAGGGACGGTAACTTTCAATCTACATTGATGACTGATAAGGCGTGATGACCTCGCAGTTTATCCCGTTTATGTTAACCGATTGAGAACACTCTATTCAGTAACCGTCCCGCCTCAACCAATCGAAGAGATATCATCAAAAGAAAATTATAGTTACAGTAGATGTACGACGTCAGAACCGAAATAATCGAATCACCAATCCTGATATGTAGAAAACCGAAACGTCTGGCTTCATGATGAACACTGTTTACTGGAATGAATGAGTTAAGATGGGAAAGACTGGAGCAAATTGATTCGTGATTATTTTATGTTCACTCGTAGATTAAATAAAAGGAACTTATGCCGTAGTCTCAAAAACTCACTATCCTAAGAAATACAACCCTAATAAAGGACCACACGGAATCTCAATGACTCAGGTTTTCCGCTCACCCCCGGATGCTAGCGCATTGTTGTGCATCAACAAAACTATGCACTTGAAGCAATGTTAACCGGGCGAGGGGAAAAAGGGCAAACATGATGTTCGTTGCTAATCACGTGTGCAATACACTAAGTCAACCGGTCGATTTAACCAAGAATAAAAAGCATCCCACAAGGTATGGGAAAATGCGCTTGCCTGCATAACACATGCCAGTCGTTCCAAACCCATTCCAGTATCCACAAAGTGTTGTGGTAAGGGATCCAGCGAGTCCAGAGTGAGGCGCCCATGCTCGGTGGCTCTTGTGCGATGCGAAATAAACACAGTATTCCACAATTCGATCACCTGTGGACTGGCTGTATTGATCAAGCATCGAGCACAGCGCAAGCCATCCGTGTTTAACAGGGCGTGAAAATCCACATGTAGTTCGGTCGACGGACCGCAAAGACCCGCCCCGCTTGTATGTCCCGCACGCCAAAAATTGTGCTCTATTCCAAATGGCAGCAGTTTCTGATCCATCACACTGACCAGCAATGAAGGGAAGATTAAAGAAAACAATGAATGCAATAGATTAGTAGGCTGAATTTATCAGCACGTCTGTCAGGTTTGCCTTATTTTTAATGTGTCAGCTAAGTCACGATGATAAGGTTCTAATGCCCTTTGAGTTCTCAATTTGCAGAAAAACGAATGATCGACGGCTAGTCGCGAGTGAGTTTACTGAATGAACCACTAGTAAACGGTCAAAAAATATACTTTATGGCGCAATACTTATCCATTTGGCCACAATCGAAGGTCACTTAAACGTCATAGGCTGTACTGGGACGCGGTATACGTGACCGCTTAATAGATAGCATTACGCTGGATTCACTTTAGCTTACTGTAAAAAGCCATTCACAGAGGACAAACAAAGTGAATTATTGGCAACCTATTGCTTTTCCATCTGCATTTAGGCATTTAGGCATGCACGAATAAACTGGTAAGAAAAAGAAGGAACAGGCTACAGTCATTCAGGGTTTGGCCTCTAATGAACTATAGAGTAGTACAACAACGTCCAACAACAACGCCCATAGCGATATTGCTTTCTTTTGTTCTTCATCAACGAAGTTCAACATAAGGCCACCAGACTGAATAGCGACCGTACCGGGAATGCTAATCCGTAATCACTTATCCATCACTGAGAAGTTGCATTTGTATTTTGTTCTCATAAATGCTGCAACGGTTTTGGGCCCCGACGTAGCCGTCACTCCAGTAAGTAGGCAGTACGCCGTCCGAAAAAGTCTGTTCGATTATGCCGGTCAGCGGGATCTCATCCTTTTCTTTTTCTCCGGAAAACAGTAAGATTGTGCAACCCTCAAATTTTCCCATCTCCTCTTGCCTAAAACACGTCATTTTCAAGTGTAGTATAGATAAACAGGTTCCTTCTACGAACCGCTACACTGAATATGGGATTTACCTTTTTATCGTAACTTACATGACGCACTATTCGTTAGGAGACAGTTGTTCAAAGGTGCAGAAGCCTACGCAGGTCTACTTTCGATTTCCTCTCGAGAACTGTACTTGTCTCCTATTACCGAGCAGAGTGTATCAAGAACGCTAAAATTTACTGATCCCAAGGTCTCCCCGATGCTTGAAAGTACATAAAGGATACCAAAAACCAAACTTTTGCAAGCTTCAGTGGCCCAAAGCCGACTAGCGGCTGCGACTATTCACCCTCTGAACAGATAGCTGGTAAGTATATGAGTGGCATGAGTGTAACGAGCTCGAATCAGGTTACAGCCCAACCCATCGCTTTTATCAACAAAGAGAACCAATTCATAAGGGATTAGAACGATAATACTGTCAGACAACCGATGAACAGCTAGAATGCATCGTGGAGGAAATCTGTGCAACCGAAACAGTTCAAAAGAGTCGGAAAAAGAACAAAATGAAAAAAACAGACGAAAAAAATCAACTTACCCCAGTTGTAACCAAATGTCACGAGTCTGATCGTCCGCGGGCAAGCCAATTTTTGGACATCCGCCAAAATAGGTGACGTACAAGGCATTCCTCGGTAGACCAAGAACTTTGGTTACAAAATCCCACATAAAGTGACAAGCCTGTTCCTGTATTGATCGAATTAAATGGGAATTTTTTATTATGTGTGATTCAATCCCAATTTGATACTGTTTGCGTGATGAGACTCGAAACCAGGAAACTCGAATAACCGTCATGAACAATCAGTGGGTCGTACCCGCACTTGTGCGAAAAACTTCTCACTGTAAGTGACACAGGTTTGCGAAAAATTCAACGTACACCAAACAATCAGTCAAACCTAACCTGAAACAGAAATTTTTATTCAAGTTTATTGCCGATAACATGTCAAAACTGCATTATATATATAAATATATATATAACATTACATATGATATTAAATTGGCGAAGAGTACAAGAGGACAGGAACATGTACGAAACCAACTGTGATATTTGAAAATGCTTGATCTCGAGCAACAGAAGACCAAACGGAGCGATTCGCTTGCGCAACACTGAACATCATCATCGATGTTCACCGTCAAACAGCAGAGTGAGCCCTACCAATCGCTGTCTTTCTCACTATGTTATACGTTGCTCTAGAAAAGAATGAATATGCACAGTTGACAGGAAGCGGATTCTCATACGCGGGAAAAGAATGTCGCATAAATTAACCCACGGAACAAAGTCAAACTGTACGAAAACACTTATTTTCAACCATCCTATTTCGTCAGAAAGTGGCACGTCAACCTCCCTGTCCAAGCCTTTGGCTAACGATCCTCTATGACAGAATCAAAAAGGTAAAAGGCTGAAGTTATACAATAATTCACGGGACGAAAAACCGTTCAACCCGCATCTTATGATGTTATTCAACAATCCCAACTTGGTCACACGCAGATTCCATAAGCAGAACCGGAGAAAGAGCAAATATTTAGCATCAGAGACACGTATAGGCAAACAAAATACTCGCATATGCAAAAAATTAGATGTGATGCTTGTATATCTTTGATGATAAAATATGCTTGTGTTGCCACATGTTCGCATAGCCCCCAATCCCGTCCCATCCCATCCCTGTCATTCACATGGGAATTTCCGGAGCTCAGCTCGGAAATTAACTAAATACCAATAAAGCACGGTCCCAATGTCACCCGGAATTAGTTTCCATAGGCTAATAGGCATCAATTTCAAAATCCGATAGCACCGATAAATAGTGATCGGTGGCAGTAAAATTCAATTTTCATAACCATTAGGTTTGCCCTAACGTACTGCGGCTCGGCTTAATGCCTTAGTGCACCATCTATTCAAAACATGGAAATAGAACAATAAATAGTGAAAGATCCAGTCCAAGATAGCAGGTTGAATAAGTCGATTTTCAGAGCAAGACCAACAGTGACTGTCATTTAGCCATTTCACCTATTGCTGGATCCGAATGAACCCCGGACCGATAGCCCAACTGCACCATCACGAGCCAGTCCGCTGGTTAAACTTCTCACATCTTTTTTTGCCATGTCATCAACTGACAACATCAAAACCATACCGGCCTCGAAGAACAGAATACAACGAGACAGTCGTTCTGTGGGCATGTGCAAAACACGTTCCAATCACGTTAGTCTAATCTGCTTTGGGGCCTGTTTTAACGACTGAACCTTAGGACCCAGTACGAAATTCTACCACCAAATTATTAAGGCGGTGGTCAATCGGATAAAGTCGTAGCCTTTGGACATGAAGGTCGGGTATTCGAATCCTCCGACCGCTGGTCAACTTCCACACTTGGCAGCCCCCTGTTGGCCGCGGCCAACATCCTGAAAATGATGCACACTGTTATTTCATTAATAAAGGAAGTAAAGACAAGAGATACTACGAAGACAACGGTGTTCAAACACAAAAAATCTTAACCTTTCAATTCCGCTGACACCCCTCAATAGCAGGCAGCGTCACAGGACTGCATAACCCAATGATGTCACTTTTCTACCAGGAAAGACATGGATGTCTACAGAACATGTACACATGTGCTGTCTGACACGAAGTGAAAACTTGGCCAATACAACCGAGTCCGGTAGGAAATAGGCATGATTCTCACCTATATACCGTCCGCGAGTACTAGATAGTTGGCGAGGGATAATGTCTGCGAGCAGTTTGGATGCGATTTTCACCAAATTATTTCAATTGTGAGTTCTACATGAGGATTTATTACTTTTCTTGCAAATAGTTACAATCACTATTATCAATTATCCATTATTTTTTGTCGAACTAATAAAAGACCTGCACTGTGGGGACATGGTATTTGCACGAATATGGTTTCCCACGGCAATGCAGCGAAATTGTGCCACAAATCACAATCTGTCCATCACTGACAACAGGCAAATCTCGAGTGAATATGCGCCAAACTCGAAAGTAGCAAGCCTATCGCCACCGGCTGGGTTATGCCTCTCTTGGGAATGTAGGTCACATCAGTAATATGTCGTCGTTTTTCAGGCGAAAACGATTTGGCAAGTCAGTTCAGCAAGTGCGGCCCATGGGGAATCAGACTACAGTTTAACAATCCTTCTCCACGAGCTACGTGATTAATTACTATGGAGATACACATCATCACTTCAGCTTCTTTCGACCGCGACAAAACATAAACCAAAAAGCACATCCTTATATGTCCTAAACGCTCCAGTACGGCCAGGTGTGAGTGTCCCAGGCTACTCGCTCTGGACACCTTTCAGAACGCTGTCAAATGATCGGCGTCTTAAACAGTCACCGCTGAGGAAGTTCTACACTGTCTTCTCGTGGCAGGGGTATTTTGACGAAAGTATGAGGAAGGCGAATGTTCAGCGATCTCCACCAGATTGATTGGATTTTGGTAATCCGTCTAGGGGAGTTGACTAAACCCTGATTTCAAACCAACCATAGGCCGCGTACGAAGTATACGGCGGTGTGCTCACCAGTGTCGGTGGTGAAGGGATGTACTGGGCACTCAGGCGCATAAATTGGACAATCAGCCATCGGCCTCCAGTGGGCTGTGACCCTCACATCATCCTGCTGCGTCGTGGATTAGACTCTGGGTAGGATCCCCTAAGTTAAATCTCCACTTCGGTTTGAGAAATAGGATAGTATACAAAAGCCACAGAGGATTCATGGATCCCGACTGATGGCTGAAGACGTGGAGATGGGAAATACAAGAACTGTCATTTGTGGTAAACCGCGCAGTTTCGTTTTCTTTCCTCTTCCCCGCATACCGTTTTCGTCTTTCGCAATTGCCATGGGACTTGTATTCAGATTTAGGCAAGATATATATGTATATATAACCATTTTAGTGTGATCAACTTGTTACAACACGCTAAGCAAACAAACAAACAAGAATCCCTCTCACCTTGTAGTAGTCACCGAATGACCAACTGCCCAACATTTCGAACATCGTGTGATGCTGACAATCGTAGCCCACATCGTTCAAATCGTCGTGTCTTCCACCGAGACGAAGACATGGCTGCGAATTGGTCGCGCGACGTAACCGACCGAACTGCACAAAAGACGCGGATGTTTTCTCACCGAGAATTAACGATTTGAACTGGTTCATACCTCAGCCAGGTGGGAAATCATCATCATCGGGGGATTTGAGGTGGGAGTGACAGGTATATGAGTGCAAAAACGGATCACAATTGAACTAATCAACCTATTCTTTATCACGGATATTACGGAAACAAACTAAGTCGTGAAATGATCCAATTGGCAGTATCAATCCCGACACATGCACATCCGTTCCATAATTCATTAGCAGAGCTCATCCATCATCTCATAACTAAGAACTGAGTTCGAAGTGGGCGAGTAAATGCTGTACACAAAACACCATTCTATCTAAACTTTTTTCTCTACAGTTTAGTTCACGAGCTTCCCTGACTGGCTCAGTAGATGTGCACCACGAATGAAAACTAACAGTACCACGTTTAACGGCTAGCCGGAGTGACTTTAGTGTTTGAGGTGTATGTGGAATCATTTCATGCGCGAATCAAATCTATTAGCATAACCAACTGACTTTTTTATATCAAAAGGCCAAACAAAGGACCCAGACGACAGTAACTAGTGATGACCGGAATGCAATGTCTTAGTAATCAAACCGTTGAATACAAACATTGTTCTAACTAGTCCTCGCTATACACTAGGTATATGTGTAATCACGACTAAACAGCCTCGGAAGCATACGATAGGTTTTGCAGTGGTTTCGTCCTTCGCCAACCGCCCCCATCCAATAGACCGGAGAAGTGCGCAAAATGCCTCGACACGCCTTTTTGGGGAGTTCGGGCCGGGATAGTGCCATGAAACTGATAGCGGGCTAATCGATTTCTTTAATTTTAACCAGCTATACATAAACAACATACGGTTCCAGCATCGCAGAAAACATCCCACACGGTATTCTAATGACCACCAAATCAACTACGTGCTATCCTGGCCAGAGTGGATCCCTTCAAAAAAAAAGACTGCAGATGATATCGTGACACCGAGGTAAGCAACAATGGCGGATCTAACCGCGTGCTAGAAAATGGGTTTTACCTCGACCAAAAACCATCCGTATCAAGGCAACCCTAATAAGGCATTTCAAAGCGGAACTGGTAACGTCCCGTGACAAACCGAAAACCTTAAGACTGAATCGCGGTTGCCAACGGACGCATCCGCCTCACTCAAGGACACAGTAGATGTGGTCGATTTAATTTGGGTTACGTTGAAAGTATCAGTACAAAATAGTGTGGTGAGTGAATTGAGAGTCAAAGAAAACCGTTATAAAGACCTGGTATCCAAGGCTAATATTCATCTAGCTATCTTGGCAAAAGACGCAAGGTTATCAAGCTGACTGGAATAGCAACACCGCTGGTGCAGGATAAATCATCTCACGAAGAGAAATCAAAGGAAACATAGGGACGAAATTGTAAACAAGATGGATGTTGAAGATAGTGCCTGTCAATTCAAAAACATTTCTTTGTCTCATTCGATGAATGTCAGTTGTACTCACTCCAGATAAGGAAGCTAAAATAACCAAATTAGTAGAATATTCCAGCTAGCTCCTCATCTGCCTACCAGATAGACCGTATGTTGTCAACTGTATTCATCCGCCATTAGAGGAGTTAGCTAATGTGATCGGCCGCCTTAGGTTTGGCAAGTGGCCCGGCGCAGACGGAGTGCCTGCGGCCGTATCCCATAGTATTCACCGAGGCACTTCATACCTTTTTCGCTTTACTTGGGAGGCCGAAAAATGGCTATCCCATTGCAAACTTTGGTTCTGCCTCTCCCAAAAAACGTGGCAAGAACTACCGAGGCACTACTTTGTTAGATATGATTTCGAAGGCGACTGCTCGGCTTGTGTCTAACGGCTTCAGTGATTCGAGATATGCACATAATCAGGAAGGCTTTCGCCAGATAGTGGATGTACTAACCAAATATTCATCCTTCATAGAGATTCTCGCAAACCGATAACAACTTAGATGCTCATCGCCGCACGCTACACAGACTTTCGTGCCGCGTATGACTATATACATTTTGAGTCATTGTGAAAGGTAACCTTTGCAGATGGTATTCCGTCAAAAGAGTGAGCTTGGGATCAGCAGGGTTGATATGACGAAAAAATGACGAAAGGAGTGCTTCTGAATTGTGCCATTGTAAGTCATGGACAAACTGGTTCCCAAGAAATCGAGGCATTGTGAGCTCGACTATTTGCCGGTGGCCGACCAGCCGTTCTTACGCCTTTTGGTGTTAGTCCACCAATCCGGGACGCCTAACGCATCCGTGATGACATCCATGAGTGACTGTCGTTGGCTTACTAGGAGCTCATTCGCCATTCGCAAGCATTGACTGCAACCCTATTGAATGGACGAATTACGTTGTCAGACGTTGAGTCCAACAGATCTTGTCCGAATGTTACGGAGCATTCGTCTTTGCATGCTGGTCGCTGTCTCCCCGAAATACTCTAGTCTTGGTTACCCTCAACCTGATTTGGCTTATCTGCCGGTGTGTGGCCGCTGCTGCATGCCTCAGCTTCGTGAAGCCAGTCACAGGTGAGAGTTGGGTAGCTGATGGAGACCAAAGAAATGGAGGATACACCACGGGACACGAAAGTCTATCAAATCAGAGGTGCTACTTCTTCCAGTTACATATCATACAAAATGAAAGCAAATGGGACGAACAATAAAATCCAGCTCAAAAAAACGTCAGTCGATGCAGAAGACAAATCCTTTCAGATAACAATTACCTGCATTAACAAAATAACTCCCTTCGTGTGTTTTAGGGAAGATACTTGATGGTGAGACAATAGTGTGTTGTCTGCTTTTGAAATAAGCGAGGAATTCCAGACGCAGATCATCCGCTGTAGCATTTGCCAGGCGAATTGATGGGGCCAAAGGTACGTGACGCTCGATACTTTCATCACCCTCTACGCTGCACTGACCAGTTACATGCAGATCCGGTCCGGAAGACGGAACCGTCGCGAACAGCCTAACACGGGTATCCAGAGGACAATTGAGGAGCGATCGCGACCCAGAACTCTGTAAATTAAACCATTCATTGACATTTCGAAAGAACGTCAAAAAACGCAAATAAAATACAAAAACGCTTCTATTTCAAACAGTGGCTATTAATAGAAAAACAGAATGGACGATTTCAAGTCACTCTCTTAGTTCCGATTATGCACATCAAAAGATAATCGAACGGCACTATCAAGCATTCATCCGGTCTAGTTCCCCTTGACCTAATCCAAAATGCTCGAAACTCGTGGTTCCGATGTGGAGCCAGCAAGGCATACAACTGAAAAATGTTCCAATGACCTGGAAAACTTCTGTGAATTTCAAACTTAGAATCTAGTACTTTTGTGTCTGCCACGAACATACTCTATTATAGACCAAGTGAGATACACCATACACATGAAAACGACAAACTGCGATGACACAAATCCCCAACCATGACTAATGATGTTCATGTCTACCCTCCTGATCCAATTCCCTGGAGTCCGAAGCAATCTCTGTTTTGCTTGGATATTCACTCTTTTTATAGAAACATGTGACCCTGGGGAAAATGCAGCGGTCAGTAAGGTTTGCATTGCTGTTTAACGCTGAATGACGATGAAGAAGAAGAAGAAGAAGCTGGGAGTGGCACGGAACCACACATGGTTTCGATGGATCAAGTGTGGTGACGAGCTGGGCAGCAGCCAGTTGCTGCCGGAAGTCTTCGAAAATTCATTGTCAGCAGTGGTTTGGTGGAAGCAGGTGTTGCACGATGGTAGTTCATCGAAGCCAAATCGTCATTTGTGTCCATTAAAGTGGCTCCGTAAAAATAGGAAATATGCTTTCTGCATTTCACTCTTTTAATGACCAACTGAATATCCCGAATTTCACAAGTAGCTGAGAAATCTGTCTGAAAGATACCCATACTAACGTTCATAACCGTGCAGCTTGGCGAAACAACTGGCTTCCAGTTATTCTTTTCTCAGGTATCTAGAGCCACTTTAATGGACACAAATAACGATTTGGCTTCGATGAACTACCATCGTGCAACACCTGCTTCCACCAAACCACTGCTGACAATGAATTTTCGAAGACTTCCGGCAGCAACTGGCTGCTGCCCAGCTAGTCACCACACTTGATCCATCGAAACCCCGTGTGGTTCCGTGCCACTCCCAGCTTCTTCTTCTTCTTCATCATCATTCAGCGTTAAACAGCAATGCAAACCTCAATGACCGCTGCATTTTCCCCGGGGTTACAAGTTTCCATAAAAAAAGTGAATATCCAAGCGAAACAGAATGGACCTGCACTGATGGGAAGAGATAATAATGCTGATGCAGCCAACACAGTCTAATTGTACAAAAGCACTCTTTCAATCATTCTGATTCGATAGAAAATGACAACAGGATCGCCACTGTTCACGGTTCATTGCAATATCCTCCAATGTCTCTAGCCAGGTAGTTCAAGGCTCTTCCAGACCTCAACCACGAAGATGTGAGACACCTACTTCACCTAGTTTCGTTGTACATTTTATCACTCCCCGCTGCCAATTAACAGGCCCGCAACATCGTCTGCGTAATCTAGGTCACATAGCTTCCCTCCACTTCCCAGTTCGACTCCTACATCCCGGAGACCTCATAAACCATCTTCCATCATCTCGTCCATGACGAAGTTGAACAAGAATGGAGAGATGGGACACCCTTGTCGAACGCCACTAGTCCTTTCGAATGATCTTGACAGTTCACCGTATACTCACGCGACCATAAGTATGCGAGTAGAAGACTAGCAACAGGTTTATGAACTTCACTGGCATACCCTTCAGGTGGAGTGCACTGAATAGCGCTATCCGATTCAATGAGTCGAACGCGCCCTTCCATTTGAGAAAGACTGCGACCATAGGGCAGCGGCGTGTGGTGCGTTCCGAGCAACTGCCGAATAGTAAATATCTGGTCGATGCAACTGCGACTTAGACGAAATCCGGCCTACTGTTCCCGGACGTTACTCTCGCAAGTTTCAGGGTCAGAGGTTCCGAGTCCTCCTTCCAATATAGCGGAACACAGCGGCTACGGGACATGTCTCATTCATTGCACCCATGCATCAAGCGTGTCGTAAAAAAAACAGGAATAGGACAATCGCCCACGATCAAGGCTGCTTGTAGTGCAAGACGATTCATTCAATGACCACCATTTATTAACTCAATGTGATTCCTGGAAGCACCGGTAAACAATACGTTAGCTGAGAGAAATCCAGCAGTTCTTGATGAGCCGATATGATTGATGAGGAAATACAGAATGGGCAAATTGATATTTCTTGTCGGGCATTTGATAAGCGCCAGTGAATATCGAAATAGAGAAACCGGATACCAAAATACTTGCAAATAAAATTTATTTTAGTGACTGAACACGTTTATGCAAAACTATCAAATGCGAAAAAATAACAGGAACTGTGGATTAGACAGAAAGAAAAGCAAAACGATCGGGAACAGATGGCATTGGGCAGTTAGCATCAAGGGGAAACGCCAGTAAACTTACGCGAAAATGTGTGAGGACGGACCATCGATTAGAAAATACCGACGCAACATTTCCAAAGTGCATAATCGGACGTGCTGCAATGAAGAATAGATAAATTATGGCTCGTGAAAGGGGAAGAAATGAATCGGATTTTAGAGAGTGAAACTCATACTCAGAGTAAACAGAGATGGAAACCACATCTTTTTCACGCACGTCTCATAGCCTTGTAGAGCCACTAGAGGAAGTAAAACTGGCAACTGTGACCCTGAAACTTTAAGTGGCGTGGAACCACATACTGTCTCATTAGGTCGGAGATGGTAATGAGCCGGGTGACAGCGAGTTGCCATCTACAACCAAGGTGATCGACAGATTTGGGATTCGAACCTGTAGCCTGTTCGCTGAGAAGTGTTAAATCTACGTGGTCACCGCCGGCCAATCCAAAGCAATCGCAACCGAAATTCACAACGGTGGGAACTGTGTGTCGGGATATCACAAGGCTAAAAGGTTTCAACTACTGACAGCTAAAGAAAATTCTCGAAATTAAATGGTACAATGGTGACACATGATGAGTGATTCGACCTGCATGAACTCTTCACCCCCAAACACCATCTGCAACTGGTTCAACGAGTTCCTGTGGCAGCTACAAATCGAGCTAATCAAACAAACAGCCTTGTCACCATCGTGGACGGCGAAAAACACCACTCAGCAAGAAGACGAATGCAGGTAAAATGAAAATAAAAGGAAAACTAGATGATGGCCAGCAACAAGTTTGCATCTGGCTGGCAATTAGGGTCAGCAATAACCTGCGACTTTGAAGTGCCTGGTTAATTCTCCGGCAAGAATGTTGTAAAGGGGCATACCGTATAGTCTCCAATCCCCACGGTAGATCAACTTCAGTTTTTGCTCCAACGTGCTCTGGCCTCGGCTGCTACGTCAAAAACACGGGAAATGATGCAAAATAAGCTACATGGAGCAGACAAGGTTTCAAATGCAAGAACCCCACTGGGTGCGGCACAGCCAAATTACCTATTACCTCAAGAAACCGTGGACGGATCCTGTGGATCACAACCCTGAGTCAATTCACTGGATGAACTTCTCATCTTTTGCGATATCATCGACTGACAGTCTCCTACAATTTTCGAATTACTAAATGCCAAGGAGAACAGGGTATAACGAGGCAGTCGTCCTGTGTGCAGGCACAAGATATTGCTCAATCACATTACTATGCTAATACCAAGCGCCACTTCTGAAGATGGAACCCTATAGCCTAGCATCTCGAGTCTAATCCCTGAGAGACTCATAAAATTCCAACATAACATTCGACCGAGTACAAAGACCACGGTGGTTAAACAGCAAACGTTGAGGAAAATGCTCCAGTACGACCGGCAGTCTTGCAGAGACTCGCCGTTTGTAGCTAATAGCGATGGGACACCGTAGGCGTTCGACAAGGGTGTCTATTCATTCCTGTTCAACTTCGTCAGGGAAGATGCTTGAGGTCTTCAGGATGTAAAAATCAAACTGGGAAATGTAGAGGACCTGAGTGGCGTAGATTACGCGGACGACGTTGTGGGCCTGTTCGAATCCGCGGACGATTCAAGACGAGCGCTAGATTGACTCTCGAGGTCCACAGCTTGATTCGGCATGCACTTTGCAAACTGCTGTTGCTGGACTGGACGACAGCAATGCCAAACTTGGTGCTGGGCAGAGATAAATTTATGATTGTAGACCGTTTCACCTACCTTGGTAGCTGCGTGCCCAACGATGGTAGCTCGGGAGTGGAGGTAAACACGCGCATATCGATGGCTCGGACAGCTTATGCTGGACTGAAGCACTTGTGGCGTCGGTCCGATATTTCACTGAAGTTGAAAGGCCGAGTGTACTGCGCCGCAGTGCGTTCAGTTCTGTTGTACGCTTGCGAGACATGGAATATTCGTGTGGGAGATGCTCGTCGGTTAGATGTTTTCGACCACGGATATCTATGTAGTACGGCTAGAATTGAATGGAATGTCCGGGTGAGTAATGCTAAGGTGAAGAATCTAATACTAGGTGCCGGTTCTCAGAATACCTGATTTCAGCGTATGAGACTTAGTAGACTACACTAGTTAGGTCACGTTTTGCGTACGTCGAACACTCGTCTACCATACCATGCCCCATTTTGTGTTCCCCTCAATGAATGGAGGAGGCCATGTGGAGGCCAACAAACGACGTGGCAATGCGGAATGAGAAAATGTACAGGTAAAGTAGATGTCCCACGTCTTCGTGGTTGGGGGCCGTAAGACCCGTCAACTAGCTAGCTGGAGACACTGAAGGATATGGCAGTGAACCGTGAACAGTGGCGATCGTGTTGTCATTTTCTGTCAAATCAGAATGAGTGCGTTTGTAAATTCAGACTGTGATCGCGTGTTGGCTTATCTTATCTCCTCCCGCCTGTGTAGGTCAACCCCCTATTCCCCTTGTATATTCACTCTTTTCATAGAAACATAATAGTGGGAAAAAGGCGGCGGTCAGTGAAGCTTGCCTTGCAGCTTAGCGCAGAACGATGATGATGATGACGAAGTGTTGGGTTTCTGCCTTTGTCCCTTCTCCCATTACCACCAGCTTGCCAGTAAAGCGGTGTTGAGGGCCCACCCATCTGTCCTAACTCTCTTATCTCCCAAACCCTAAGCTCTAACCGTTTGACGTGCGGTGCGCCCAGGTGATTTCTCCTGATGCATCATCTCTTCAAATAAGGTCAAGCAGAGAAACAATTTTGAACTCTGTCCTCCTCTTCACTAAAAACACTCCATAAATAGTTTACAAACCGAGGTCTCGGATTTCCATGAGCCAATCTTTTTTACCTAAGGCGTGCATTCCATGTGGAATGCGACCTCTAAAGAAATCGCAACATCAACTTGAAAATTGATTTTTAAGAGAAAACTGAATATTCATTCGGGCGTAACAGAGTAAATCCCCTAAATTTCGAGGAAACCAGCAATGAAAAGAAACAGACCGGGCAATAACACCCCCCAACTAATGATTAGCTGCCTATCTATTTTGGCAGTCGCCATAGTATTCTTGCCCAACCTCGCAGCATGGATGCCACTTTTCCTTCCCTCGGTTCTCACCCATCCAGACTTAAGGGAAACCTCAAAGGACACATGGGCTTACTAGCCTCGAACCTGCGTAACACCATCCCCCCCCCCTCTCGCAGAGGAAAATCACTTATCTTTCTACTATTCGTCAGCGAAGGAGTCCTCAGTTCTTTTAACTACTGCTCATATCAGCTCACTGCAAGCTGAAAAACTACACGATGAAACGTCATTGTACCTGCTCAAGAACTATTATATCCGTCACCGCTGATGTCCATGTCCACACAAGGACGTGCATGAAACTGTGGCAGAACTAATATTGGTTTTTAGGACCAACTGTTTTTTGTAGCTGATTCAGAGCTTTGCGGAAGGATCCTTAATTTAAAATTCGGCTAAACTTTACCGTGCAATTGCGCGCTCTTCATCTTCATCTTCGAGAGTAGAAGACAGGCATGCGCGCCCCGTAAAAGCTTCTGACTGCATCTAGCTCACAAATCCGTAAGCTGCCACCCCTCATTAGTCGATATGTCGTTTGAAGCCTATCTCGCTATTCTCTTCAACAAAAACGGGCGGAAGAAGGCTAAATAGGGCAGTCGCACGTCTGGAGAGACTACACACGCAGACTGTAAGCAAGAAATCTTCCGAACAGCAAGCCTCTGGGCACGAGTCCGATCAAGCGGATTACGGGAACACGGTTGTAATTTTGGTTTATATCATCTTCAAGAATCTTCCAGAGGCAATAGATCTCCATGGAATCTAAGATAGCAACCAGGATAAAGTTCAACGCGTCGTGATCACCCTTCGCAATAAACACGAAATTCGAGATTGTCAAAGTTCACGACTCAGCCCAGAGACAAACTGGTCTTCAGAAATTTTCCGCAATGACTCCGTCCATCTGGGATGAGATAAGCTGTAAAGCAAGGAAGCACACCCAGATAGGCATAAAAGTATTTCAAAGTAAAGAAGTTCGGGTAGCCAAATGGGACCTTGATGTGCACAAAAAGCAAACTGTCAAATGCATGACGCCAAGCACCTTGCGTCCAAACTCGTTAAATTAACAACAGACCACCCAGTTCAACTGAACGCGCAAACACCAAAATTTCAAAGAAAACCAGCCCAAAGAACGAGTCCACTATGTGGTCAACAGTTCAGTTTATTTCCAGTCCCAGTTCAGCTCCAGCTCCAGTTAGATTACAAACCACACAGCAAGATGCCTGATCATCCAGGTTCTTGCACCGACGGCTCCTTGGATCTGACGATGCCTGGACAACAGGAGGGTGGAAAGCCCTCTTCAGTTCCCACAAGGGAGGAAACAACTAATGAGACGTTTTACACTCGACCATCTCCTCCACCTCACAATTCACACACTGTCCTCTCCAAACACAGCTAGCCATGCATTGTCTAGTCTCCCTTCGAATTCGCACTGACCCCACCTCGACCACTTCTTCCGATAACTTATTCCAGCTAATAAACACTCGTGTGGCTAGCATTTTGCTCCTCAACCCGGTGGTTACGTGTTCTCGCACAATCGTTTTCCCGTTATCTCTAAGTCTGTCAATCCCCTTAGCTGACATAGGGCTTCACGGTGAGCCCGTTTCTCGGCTAAACCCTTGAAGATCTTCAAGTTCTGTGTGAAATCACCTCTATCCCTACGTCTTTCCAATGAATACAAGCCAAGCGCCCTCAGCCCCTGCCCATATCCCATGTGCCTCGAATCCCCGAACAACCGTGTGAAAACATGTTGAATCTGCTGCAGGATTTTACCACCCTTTTCAAAATACGGTCTCCATGCCTGGATGCAGTATCCCAGGTGCGGTCAGAAAATGCGTTTAACAGTGGCAGAAAAACGTTAGTCCTCCCAGATTCTACGGTCGATTTATGTTGGTGTAGGGCACCCCATGCATTCCTGGCTGTCTTCTGAGATTGAAGAATAGGTTTGAGGTCTGTACTCATTAATATCCCGAGGCCTCTTGCTTGCTAAGTTTGTTCCATCGCAACCTAACGATCAAGTGGACCCATGTGGCGAGGGGAATTTGTTTCTCCTTCCAAGATCCGCTGTTACTTGCTTAAATTAAGGGAAAAATTCATCTTACCGACCACTGCTAAACTTTATCCAGATCCCTCTGGATATCACCACAGTTTTCTGTCCCTAATAGGCTGACGTCATTGGCAAACATGAGACACGGATATTCCAGTCCACCGGTTATGTCGCTGACATGCCTCAGGAAGAGGCGTTCCCCCGGACAGACCCCTGAGGCACTCGCTGTAAAGCAATCCTCTGTCTGACAGACACCATTTCAGTCTCACTCGGAAAGATCTACCCTTCATACTTTCTGCTTTCCAGTTTCGTACCTTATCGTCAACTCCGAAGGCCTTCACTTTCTGGCTAAGGAGCCCGTTGTTCACAGAATCAAAGGCCTTCTGAAAGTCCAGATAGCAGACGTCTACACTTTCATTCCTGTCGATCCTACTTGCTGCTTTTTCCAGAAGCTTATCAATTTGGTCAGACAAGAAGATTTTTGCACAAAGCCTCTAGGTGATTCACCATCCTGTCGCGAAGGACTCCTTCAAGAGCTTCCAGCACATTGCTTTTTAGACCCACCGGTCGATAGCAGCCACGGTTTTCTCGGTCCCAACCTTGTGCACTGGCATGACTATCGATGGCAACCAGTCGGCGGGAAATCGCCCTTCCTCCAGCCATTCATTATAGATGCGGATAAAGTTTACATCAAGACCTCAACCAGCGGCTTTGCTATGGCTGGGTGGATCCCATCTGGCCCTGTGGCCGGGCTGTTTCAAGTATCCTCATCCGTGATCGCCTCATCCGGTACCTCCACCAAAGGGGTGATGGAACTTAGTTTTTGTCGCTGCGTTCCTTGATCTCGCTTGTATACTGCCTGGAAAACTTCCAACAGACAGTCAGCTTTCTCCAGACTGACAGTCGATCTAATTCCCTGGTGAATGTTCACTTCAACCACGGCGTTTTGCAAAGTTGCCGTAGACTTTTGGGCTGCTCTTAGTGGCCCCATCTATCCGCTGCTGGTAAGCAGTTAGGCAAGCTCGTGGAATGCATGGCATCCTCGTTCTCCTCGCTATGTACCTCAAGTAATCTCCACAGCCAAGTGTGCACTTAAATCTCACCAAAGCTTTGTGTTTCCGCTTCCTACTCATCCCCCATGGCGGTAGTCCCTTTAGTTTGATTCTGTGGAGTGCTGCAACTAATTGTGTTATTGCTAACAGTTTGCTCCTAATTTTCTCCCACTGGCGATGCACTTAGTTGCTGCCTCCCTCTACTCCCCCTGAGTTCAATGATCCAATTTTAGCAGTCTGCTTCTGTCCATTCCTAAGTAGTTCCTGCTAAGTCTCCTTCTAGCTGTTTTCGAGATATATACCATATTATTTTTATCATGTTTATCGGAGGCAACCAGTCCCTGCCGACTAAGTTGCATGCAGACTGCGACGTGGTCGCTCCTACCTGTTGGATCTTCCAACTAAACGCTTCTAATATCGGTGGATGATTGCCCTAGCTCCAGGTCCGGGACTGAAGATACTTGTCCGAATCTCCATTTAGCTGCTTCAGTATTTTGTTGAGCATCCCATTTATCCGCACGGGATACAGGAGTTGATGATCAAAACTGCTTTCCGGGGATATCTCGCAAATCCAGCCCATCTCAGAAGCTTTAAAATTCCCGGTATGAGAAGCTTGCTAGCAGACCCTACAGCCACGCTGCGAAAAAGAAGCAGTTCCCATCCTCGCCAGCTTTGACCCCGGGCTACGGTACACACTCAAGACTGGGATCCCCGAGTCACCAGTCGCGATGTTGAATTCCGTAGCCTGTATGTTTTCGGTATTCAGTTTAAGGTCCTCGTGTGCTTCGTGCATTTTGGCCGCTAGGATAAGCCCCCCGCCTCCTATGTTTCCATCCTCTCTATCCGTAATAAAGAATGAAAAATCACGCGCCGTTATTTCATTGTCTACCGGCCCTGGGCGGCAATAGTGTCTCAGTGACAGCCACATCTACATCTACAGCCCTGAATTTTAACTCCAGACATCTGTTACCCGCAGTTGCTGCACTTGTGTAGGTCACCATTATGACTTCACACCCCATAACTTCGGCCGACGAAAGAACGGGGGTGTCGCATGCTCGGGACTTACTCCATAGGCCCTCTCCCATTTTTGGCATTACAGTCCAGAGCCCTACAAAGCCTTCATACTCACAGTATCCTTATTTTGATTCTTTCGGCCTATTGCAGTCAGTAGTGTCGGTTCAAGACTCAGTGGCCCAAAGTGCGCCCGTCCAATAGGTTTACCCCCAGTCCTGCTGAGTGGAGTTAGATTCAGTTGCCCTCCCTCATCTGATTTATGGACTCTCAGTTTGGGGACTTGCGGCCACTTGGCATTGAATCCTGGCGGCACCTCTTTTGCATCACTCTCCTCGATCTTGCCGATGAGAGTATCACCTGGCTTTGTGAAATTCCCACCTCTGGTGATCGCTTTCATTCCAAGGCTGAAGCCAAGAATCTATCCCTGTGCCGTGAATCATTAAACTCCGGCAGTTTTGGCCGTGGGTCCCGGCACCTCGAGTCAATGCTTTCCTGCCATCTTCCCAGGCAAAGTACCCTTGTGATAGCTACGTGCTCTGGTATTTCCACCGTTCCACGTAGATTTACTAAAGGAATCCTACCGCCCTTTCCACCTGTCTCTCCTCCTTCACGAAGTACTCAGGACTAAATGGACAACGACGCTGCATTCCTACCCAATGCGAAATTGCGGGATTGCTGCACACCGTTTAACTCTCATCATTGCACTTTTCTGATTATCTTTTGTCCGGGTCGGTGACGTTCTCCACTTTTGAAGTTCCTGGTTTTATGCGAGCGTCCCCTCTCGTCATAAGCCCATTTCCCGTCTTCTGTCTTAATTGTGGTTCGCTTTTTTCTCCTGTCCCTTTTTCCTTAAGATAATACTTCTGTTTTACCCAAATCAATACGTAGGTTCCCCGAGGTTTCTTTTGCTTCCGGCTCTATCTGGCCAACAGAGCCTGTGCTGGTAGGCTCTTCAGTTACCTTCGGTTCCTGAACCCCTTCTTTCTTGCCGGCGAAAGGTTATCTTCACATTCTGTGTCTTTCAGTAACCCACTGCAAACGGTGTCACCCAACTCGATGCTCCCCCTATCATCATCCTGCGGCAAGGTTTTCCGTCGGTCCATCTGAGTGCTCTTCAGGGTGGCACTTCCTACGAGCTTTCTGCAAGCGCGGCAAAGCCGGCTTGGCTTGTCGTACCGACAGTGCAGCACACAGATGTCCTCCCTCACGCCACCACGCAAACATTGAAACCACTTAATGCGCGCATCGCACTGGGTCCCCGTCACCTCCCTGCCTTTGGCGCAAGTAGATCTTCTGAATTCCGCGTTCCGTCCAGGACTCTGCACTGAACCTCTAGACTGTATTCCATGCCCAGCTGGCACACCCACAGATCGGGGCAACTGAGTTAAATAAAGCTTGAATCAATGTCCAGTCGAGGGTAACATTTGGTCATTTCCCTTCGGGCATTCTTTAATCCCGATTATTTATATGCTTTCCCGGATTCACTAGTATTGATCGTTCCGCTCTCAGCTTTCAGGCCCCGCCACGGTGTAACGCCAAGGGATGAAAATTAAGCCTCCAGGAACTCATGCGTCCGGATTAGAGTGTTGTCGACCAGTGCACGTAGCTTCCGTTATTGAGTATGCCTTTTGGTATCTAAAAGGAGAAGTCTGGTTCGGTCTAATTTCCAGTAAGATTGGAGGAACTTTCGGCAAAGTGCCTGATCGTCCAGGTATTTGCACCGAACATTCCGTAGACCAAACAATGATTCGACGACGGCAGTCGCACAGGACGGCAGAAACCACAGTGATCAACCTAGCGACTAGAGCTCCTTCGATGGCATGCGCACGATTCGGCATACACCACTGCCGGTTTTGTTGTCCAGGTGACAATTTGGCTTACTGGAAAAATCCCGTTTTCGTTATAGCGGGAACAGAATAGAGATCCCCAGCCTATTAGCATTCCACTATTTCGTGACATCAAACTAACACATTACCATAACCCGATCTGCTTTGCTACCTGCTGCCTGTTGGCTCTAAAATACCGCAAATAATTCGCATTCAACCTTATCTAGTGATATTACAAACGCATTTCATGAGTTTTCGCGAGGTTTCACCGCCGTTTCCCAGTGTCCCGGTTTGTGGCGATCAACATACCCCCTAGTTGAAAACGAACGTCTTAGAAGTGCATTTTTGTCCTACAAGAAGCTCCTCCGGGTCGAAATCCAGAACCCGGAAAAAGCGGGAAATAAATGACTGAGCCTGCTTCTCAGGAGTTGCAATATCTATCACAAATCGTCCAATCGTGAGCCACTGGAGGGTGTAGCTGGTTCGGTCCACGGCTTGCTTGAATGCGAGATGATAGCGTCGCTTGAAGCAGCACCAGCCCATTTTTGCCTCCCTAAACGTATGACATTGTCCTCACTCGAGATCATTGAAGGCGCAAGTACCTCTGAGCTCTTGCGTGACAGTAAATTGTTGTCAGAAGACCGTGAAAGGATAACGCCGAATCTCGAATCGTCGGGCACCAGCCTATCATAAAAGTGTGCGTCTCTGAGATGAGCGATGCTAACTTTGTGGACGCCACCGAGTCAATTAACCTTGAAGTTTTTACCATATCCAGAAATCAGGCACTGGTCAAAGTTCTCTTGACGTTGTCAGTCACTTTGTTCTGGTCAAGTAAACTTTCGACTAAACCGCCCGGTGCAGGCTGGTAGGCGGTCAGTATACATGTAATTTACTAAAATAATTCGGATTCAAATTGTTGACCTCGGTCAGTGCATGCTGGTAGATACACGCGCTGGTGCGATGGTGAAAAAAGGACCAACTATATCGATGCGAAAATCATTGAAGCGCACATCAGACATGGCGAAATTACCGACGATCGGGGCCACGTACCTGTACTTTTCAGATCTTTGTCATCTTTGTTAATCGTTAGCCCACATGTGAGATTCCTCGTTCATTGATAGCCAGAGGCATAGTAACTATATTAGTCAGTCATCCAGCGGCTCTTATCCCTCATAGGGTATTTTGGCCCGTCGACTTATCTTCAGACCGATTTTGTAGACGTATAACATGCTCTTCACTGAGGATTCTCACTTACTGTCTTGAGGTATTCACAGGCCACGTTGTTTTACAATACGCCTGAACACTTCTCCCCGGAGAAACGCGGCAAAAATCGATTGCATTCAGTATCCCACTATTAGTGTGGTCTTCACAACTATAAGTGGTCACCTTCAACAACTTTGAATTTCCAAGCAAAAGCAAAATGGCTCGTGGTGTCAGTCAGCGAGCGAAACGCGCCAGTGACAGTGTCCGAGCAACTACCACAAAAAATACACTCCATACTTGGCCGTCGTTTGGGAACAATGGGCCAATGCTCCGTAGTACTTAACAAAAGGTGGGTGAAGCCCATGTTGTGGCACAGATTTTCGAAAGAAAATTATCCAGTTTAATTGATTGCGTTGACAGTTTGGAGCGCGACTCCTCGAAGCTTGCAACCCGATCCCACTTGATCGACCCTGAAACACGGCTGCATAAGCAAGGCCTGGCTGCTGCTGACAACCTCCTGCGTATGCTGGCCTCCGAAAAATCGAGTAGAGTGAATAGGTCAGGTAACGTTATTGTCTTCAACAACCCTGATCGTATTCCTTTGAATGGCCTTAGAGATCAACTGTTGGCCGCTAGCGGCATGGCACCCATAACATGTCTAATGACGAGGCCGCGGAAGCGGACCCAACGCCATAGTTTTTCCTTCATGCTGCAGTTCCAGAAAAAACTTTTAGCGAAGCCACCCATCAGCAAGTAAAGCGTTAGCGCTACAGATGCACCTTTTAAAAACAAAAATACCTATGAACCAAACACCTCTTCAAAGGATCATTGTTACTTGCACTTCACAGGACGCCAGTAGTAAGCATTTGGATTCCGAGATGCAACCAGCAAACAAAGCACGGCCCGTTACAGCGGAGTCATCTCCTTAAATAGACATTGTGTTTCGAAAACATTCGCCCATTCGGCGGCCCAATAGTAATCTATTAGAGCCGATACCGCCTACCGGTTCAGGCCCTGCCGCTGTAGACGTAAACATATTGAGCTCACCTATCATACCTCAGCCTTCGTCGAAACGTCTCCACCTATGCTTCAGAAAATCAAAGTCACCTTGTTCCCCCAGGCTTAAAAACCCGTCCACCCTGCACTCAGTCAAGAGTACGGTCTCCAAAGCCAATCCTTTCAGTACGCCGCCACACTCCACCATGCCTCCACATGCTGCAGGCCCTCAAATGACTAATGATGTGGTTGACACCCAGGAGAGGGAAGGTTTTCTGACCAGCGATGTCTATGTACGGCACACAACCCTCTTTCACCTCATAAAATTCCCACAAAGTTGATAGCTAATAAAATGGTGTCACGTCATGTCCTTTTAGGTCTATCTTGGCTCCACAGCTCAGCCCATTCAGGAGGCATGGTCAGCTCAGTTAGACATCAACCTCTTCATTTCAGCGCCACTAATGAACACCGTAGCATTAAAAACTATCGCTTGCTACCTCATTCAAACAGATTTCTTAATCAACTTAACTTCAACCTCGGTAACTGTCTCGGAACTAAAACTGATTTAGTATTGCCGGTCCATCACCTATTTCCCCTAACGTGCGCGTGAACTATAAGAATTCCGCGAGAAGGCCAAATTTTTCTGACCATCTACAACCGATGAATACTGTGCTTAACCTGGCCAGTCCTCACGCATTTTCCCACTCTCTCAGACCTAACCTCAAGACTTTCAGTCAGCTAGAAGTCAGAACTTCCAGCATCGCGCCACATACGGATTTAATCTCAACGCCTTCAAGATAGCCTTTATTTGGTCCGGTTTTCCCTTCAGCCGTACCATACCCTTCACCAACGTTACATGACCTCTTCGCTTCTTAGAACTTGCATGCTGCTTACCAACTCTACCAACAAAAAAGTTGGAACCTACCCTAGTCTATGAATTAGACGTAACAGGATATCGTCTCCCAACAGCCTTACCACCAACATCCATTCCTCTTTCCTTGTCTCACAATGACATTTTACCTCCTATCAAATCCGACACCCCTGGTGATATTCACTCCGAATATCCACATTCACGTGCCACTTGCACTGAGCCATTTCACCTTTCTGTTAAGTGCTCGCTCGATTATATATGAGGCACGTGCGCTGCGCCGGTTGATTTGTATGGGTAGATATTTCATTCTTCTCACTAAGGCATGGCCGACCGACATTACCCTCGACAGTGACATCGCTATAATCGGTCGCAATGCTTTTAGGAAAGACAGGATAAAAAAACGTAGAAGGGTTGTCTCAAGCACAAAAGAGGCCCATTCAGCTTCATGGTACAACCATTCTACCTGAAATAACCAGTATGATTCTGTCTGGTTTGCCGTGACTATCGGACGTCAGGATTTACTGATCAGTTGCATTTATCATCACCCCAGTACGCATCAGCCAGACTTCTTACCACTGACTGATGTACTTAACGCGGTTGCCGACCTCCCGGGTCCTAAGCTATTACGGGCAACTTCAATGGGTCTGGGATTAGTCGGCCTTATTTTACCTTCCCTCTTCCCTTCCGCGTTTGTTTCCAATGTACGGTTGGGAGTGAACACATGCTTCATTGCCAACAAGGGCTGACGGTATGCTCGATCTTATCTCCTCAACTGGCCTAATCCGGTGCGGACGTCCATAGATAACAAATTACTCGGATGTGATCATTCCCAGATTGCTTGCAAGTGCTCAGTTTCGTCCTCCGTTGTCTCCCCCTTGCTTCCAATAAATTAGACCATAAAGCCTAATTGGGCCATCTTCCCTCCATTATTTGTAGGCAAAATTGGGATAGTTTTTTCTACTAGTCGATCACCGACTAGCCGCCGGCCAGTTTTACGCAACTCTGGATAAAAGCCTTGATAAACATACTCTAATGCGGCGAGACACAATCCCCAAAAGGCTGAGTACACTGGACCGCATTGGAAGCAGTATCGTTCAATGCAAATAAGATTTGAAAGAACAAAATAGTTAGTTCTGACAATGCAGATGAACCGTTGGTCTAGGGAGATTTAGACACCACTCGCTTCTCTTCAAAAAAAGGATTTTCGAGCTTTGCACCCTACTAGCAAGGCTGCGGCACTGGTAAAAATACTAAGAATTAACAACTCCCTACCTAGTACAATCATAACATCCCCAATATTCAAGGGCAAATGTGTATATAACCCCCTACTGATATCAGAGGTGGTCAGTGCCTATTTCAGCTCCCCCATGAAAACCAATGACAGCACCATCATACGGGACATGCCCTCAGTCTCCCCTGCATCCCCTCTAAAATTTTCATTCCACCTGAGTGATATTTAACCACTGACGTCAATAATATGACCGGACGACTTCTCCTAGACCTCTTCGAAGTTGAGGGTGCAGATATCCAAGTACTGTTGTCCAGTCTATTTAATTTTTTCTTAAATCGTGGCACTTTCCCCACCAATGGAAAACTTCTGTTGCTGTTCCATTTCCCAAAAACGGCTCAATGCACGAGCCATGTAATTACAGATCCGTCAAACACACCCCAGCTGTCTGACATATTAAGGAAAGTATAATACAAAGTAGGTTAACAACTTACTTATTAGACCATGACCTCATTTAATCCGGTCAAGACGATTTCTTTCAAAGTAAATCATGTTTTATTCGCATGAATAGTTTCTTAAACATGGTGACTAAGGCTTCCGCTTGTAATTTTCTTAGATATGGAGAAGGCTTTTGATTGCGTATCTCATCGTAGGCTTCTCATGTTAGTCAACAACCCCTGCTGGCATGGTTCTCTTCTTATTCGACCTCTAAATTGCAGGTAGTTACTGCAGTTGGAACTCTGTCTAAGCCTTGTCCGAATACTAGTGGGGTTATTCAGGGAAGTGTTCTAGGTCCATCATTATTTCCGCTGTGAATCAACGACATTTTCGACATCATCTGGCATGGCATTACTTTTCTGCTAGCAAACGACCTCCACAAAACCCTAGATAATTTAAAAAATGATTTACTATCGCCTGATTCAGGGTTCACAGCTTGACCGGTGAAACTCTCGGCTCACAGAAGCAGCATACTAGCGCACAAATGCCACATTCCCAAAGAAATCTTTGGAGTTGAACAAGAATTCACTCCTTCCCCTCACGCTGTCAGAGAACTGGGTTTATTACTCGACACATTCAACCTCCCTAAAAAGCACTACCATTCAAGTTGAAAAGGCTGGGAGATTGACTGGGTTGGTAAACGGAACTTTAAGAAACCTGGTAAGGTAGATGTCAATATATAAAACACATAAGACCTACCCTGGACTACGGTAACATCATTCGTTCCAACATGCGACACAGTGACAGACTCTAGATTGGGAATGTTAAACAAACATTCGCAACACGACTTCTGGGCCAGTCTTCATTGCCATACTACATGGAGCAATGCACAAAACTACTCCTTTATCCCTTCTGGCTGCGTCGAGTTCAGACCAGTCTCTCCTTTTTTCATAATATTATTGGTAAAAATGTGTGCATCTCCGCACCCCAAGTAGGAAATAACTTTTCCTACGGCTTGCGTCGCGCTGAGTTCTTGCTGTCAGTTCCCATGTCAACGATAGCACTTTAAAAAAACTTCCTCATTATCATTTTTTGTTCGCAACAAACTGATCGTGATGCGTTACACCGCTCCTCGCACTGAGTTCTCTTTTAGGTTTTTTAGTCCACTAGGGTGTTTTTGCGGTAGTCTTAACAGCATTAGAGCCTTTTCGTGGTCAAAAGTTTGCCAAAACATCCTGATTACCTTATTTGGAGATGATCCCCACGTAACAATTTTGCTGATGTTCTATTTGAGATTTAACTGCAACACTCACGGCTTTGACGCGACGTTCTGTTAGATGCCTTTATATTGTAAACCGTAAGCAACATCGATCTATCTCTTTTCACGACTAATTGTACCAAGCAGCCTGTCTACTCATTTTCTCGTTTACCAGTCCCATCACCTATCATCACTGTCCAGTCGCCCAAAATCAACGCGACACATAGACTGCTCGACAGTCTTCCCGTATCGGAACATTTCCGCAGTTTCCGATCATCCTCAGTAGTGGTCGTTGGAATTAGCTGGTTTTTATGCTCTTTATTATTTACGTGCTACTTAAAACGTTTTTGACTTAGATAGAGCCCTTCACCTCCATATACGCTGTCAGTGTTTGACTTCTATTGGATTATATTTTGCATAACCTTGGACTGCCACCATATTATTGTTGTTACAATCTCCATTTGGATAACGACTCCTTAGATCGATCCAAGACCGCTCGTCCAGTTTCTACTTTAGGATTTGACGAAACCCCAGGTGAGTCCCTTATAACGCAACCATACAGCTATACACATTGCCCCGCCTTGCTGAAATGGCGGTCTCTAGGCCTAAAAGCACCAAGGTCGTAGCAGCTAGACGCACCCCGTCCGCACCCTCACAATCCATTCGCCGGCCCCCAGCGTGCACTGTTAGCGTCATAGACATGTTCGTGGAGAATAATAATATAACACGGAAATTAGAGCAAGCGATTCACGAGATAAACAACAAAATTTTACTGATAGAATCAGTGATTACAGGCTGCTTCTTCTTACCTACCTAACTAAGACACCCGAAAACCCACTACGCGAACATATCGCTGGTGTCTGTCGGGCTATCGACTCAATATCATCAGAAGCTGAGCAGCGAAACCTAAGATCGTCTGATGCTGTGGTTTATAATGTTCCTGACCGCATTCCACTAGACTCGTTCAAAAACACTGTCCTCTCTGTTTGCAATATGACGGGATACCCCCGCCACTGTTTAAGACTACTTAAACGAATGTTAAGCAGAGCATGTCTTGTATTGTTTCAGTTCCTTAGCCCCGCTGCTGCAGAGCAGTTTTTGAGGAGTGAATCTAAGATAGCCCAACTACCCCGTTCGGGTCCATAAACAGTACCCCTTATAAAACCCCTATTCAAACGGAGGCCCTCACACCGTATGCAAGTGAGGACTCAAAAACGGTTCCACCAAACATAAATTCCCCCAAGCTACCCGGCACAGCTAGGAGCTTGGTACCTAAACCTGTCCCTCTGGCCCCACCACAACCACAGGCAAGTGTTGATTTAGACAGCTCGTTACCGTCTCCTTTGCCACGGCCCTCCCGAAAACGCCTGCACACAAACTCCTCATCAACGAATTTCTCTGCGGGCCTCAATAACCTCTCTTCCCCCTGCGAAGCAAAAATGTCTAACACGAATCCAAACTCACCCTGCCCCATCCAAACCTTTAAAACAATAGCTACGGATTGTAAACCTGCGCTTACCTCATCAACAAGCAATAAACTACTCCCCGGTGGAACAACGCCGGCGTTGTTAGCCCAGTGATCAAACTACTCCTACCCCACCCTATTCCATCCCACTGTTAGTTCCATCACCCCGGTGCCCCAACTGCCTGACTGTAATCGCGCTGACTTTCTATTGCCCACCGTTCGTTTCACGGGGACCGAAAGATCACTTCCGAGAGAACTTCCGAGCCGGAAGAAAACCGCAGACTTGCACCGTAGATTTAAAAGACCTAGCGATGCACCAGCTGTTCCCCGCCAAAGTCCTTCGCTGTCGCGTCAGATTTCTCAAGCAGCTGTCTCTGGCCTCCATTAAGCATGCCTCCACCGTCATATTGGTACTACCACCAACCTCCACTTACTAGCGCTCAGCCCAAACACAAGGACCGTACCCCAATCCACTAATGTCTTTTCCGATCACATCTACCCAGCCACAAAACTCCCTCTTCCTCCTCCCTTCCTGAACCACCATCGCCACCTCTTTTTTCTTACCCAAACCCACTCCATTTCTGCCTCCCTCCACATTGATCCCCCAGTACTTCTAGTTACCGCCACGCTAACTTAATGAAGAACGCCTTGTGCCCTCGTTCTTCCTCACCTCCACCTTCTTCTGTCGCATTTCATTCAACGCCCACTAAACTGGAAATGATTCCATCTGCTTACCCAAATATTCCCATTACAATTAACCCTCCACGCACCGTCTCTCTATCTTTGCAACCCCACCACGCATCCCGCCTAGATGGCTACGTGCTCCTCTCTTTCGCGCTAATTAACCGTCGTTCAATCCTAAATAAATTCACTCACTTAAAAAGCTTTGCTGCATCTTCCAACCCGGATATAGCCTTCATCACTGAGTCTTTGCTTACCTAGGATACACTTAATAGTGCGACTTCTCCTGCAGGATACCAATCCTTTGGAGGTACTAGAAACGATTGCCGTGGGGAGCGGTCGCCTTATATATGTAAGGCAGGGCCTATCAGTCTCCGTTCTTACGCCTCCTACACTCGAACTGCTCCAAGAATCAGTATGGCTGACTATCAAGGTGTCGTTCTGGGTTATCCATACTGCCTGTATCTATCGCCCTCCAGCCCATACTGAAAGTAGGCTCCCCCTCTTAGCGGACGTATTTGAATACTATGCATCCCTCCCATCAACACCAGAAATCATCGCCGGGGACTTCAATCTCCTTGGCATTACCTGGTCCACGATTATGGGTCCGCCAAGCAGAACATCGTTCGCCTCCCATCTGCATCATGGGGGTTGGGTACAGCACGTAGCGTCACCCACCAGAAATAATAATATATTAGATCTCACCTTTCCACATACTGATCACTACACCTTGGTTCATGTCGGAAATAAATTTTCAGGGAGCGGCCACGAGGTAGATCACGGTAGAATCTATGTCCGTGCCCCCCTCCCGTATCATCTAAGTGACGCAACTCGTCCACCCTATCTTAACTGGCAGCACTTTCCCCCTCTAGTACACCAACTTGACTGGGGAAGCTTTTTCCTAGCGACTGACAGACAGACGGCTGCAGATGAATTTCATGGCAACATGGCCAGCTGCATCTCGAAACTGTCCATTATAGAACGAATGAACGGAAAAAAGACTTCACAACTTGCCTCCCTGAAAGTCAGATATGCTAAGTTGCAGCGGCACTTTTCCTTGACACATGACTTTTCCAAGTTTATTCTATTGCACCATCTGTCCGATACTATCTCTGGCCTAAGTGAATCTCTCCCTCGGAAAGAAGCTAGGGCACTAAGGCATAAAAATCACTCCGTAATACTTTCAAAACTATATAAATTAAGATCCCATGATCGCAAACCATCAGCGAACTTCCTAGTTTTGCCTAATGTTGAGTCTGTGACAACCCCAAAAGACATAGCTGTGTACATTCAACATTCTGCCTCCTACATGGCCCCAGTTGCAGTCAGCGATCCACCCGAACTACAGAATAGGAATAACTCCACGTTATCTTCTGTGTCCTTTGATGTTAAGACTATTGAACGACATTTAACCAATTTCAAACCAGGGTCTTACCAAGGCCCTGATGGCATTCCTCCATCAGCTGTTCTTAGTTGTGGCCCTGACCTACCTTTGCTACTGCTTAACGCCTTCACACTCTCAATTAACTCTGGTGCAGTTCCGGTCAAATGGAAGCACTTTGTAATAACCCCTATCCTTAAGAAGTGGTCTCTGCATGATACGCGCAATTACCGTCCTATCAACCACATGCCTGTTATCTCCAGGGTTGTGGAGAAGGTGGTAAAACAATCCATCGTGGACTGCCTTCTAGCCTCCAACCTCCTTAGCCCCAAACAGCACGGATTTCTTTAATCTCGTTCCTGATCCACCTGTCAGCATGACTTCTTGAACTTCCTAACCAACCTAGTGAACAGGGATATGGCATTCCCTTTCATCTACCTCGATATGCCTAAGGCCTTTGACCGTGTCCCTCATCTGCACCTTTTATCCAAAGTAAGCTCCTTTGGCATCACCGATCCTCTTCTATCCTGGCTGTTGTCTTACCTAACTCAAAGTTCACAGTTGGTCTCCATTTAAAGCATTGCCTCCAATTCCAGACCTGTTGCTAGTGGCGTCATACAGGGCAGCGTACTTGGTCCCATGCTGTTCTTTATTTACATTAATGATGCACTAGATTCAATATCTCACGGCGTTCCTTTCCTGTTTGCTGAGGACATAAAAATAATTTACCCTCTTAAATCGCGGTTAGAGACATTTGTGCCGATTTGTCTGCCTTAGACGATAGGTGTACCTCCTGGATTATAAGCTTCAATGCCGATAAAAGAAAAATACTCACATATGTGTACACTGCCTAAATATTCAACTTTTCTACGCGGAATTCCTGTTGCCTGTGGACCGACGATTAGTGACCCCGGTCTGAAATGCGAAGAATCCCCAAATTTCTGAGAGCTTGTAGTTATTCAGCCGGCTAATGTTAGGAGAAATGTAAGTCCGATTTTTCGCACAATGAAACTACCCGACAGTATCCTCAGCATTTATAAAACACGTTCGACCACTCCTTGAGTATGGCACTTTGATATACTTCAGCATGTCAAAGTCGGATAGGATCTCCATTGAAAGTATCCAGAGGCGCTTCACTAAGCAAGTGATAGGTTGGTCGACGACTCTGAATTACAAGAACCGCTGTCTAGCCCTCAAACTTGAGCCACTTTGGCTACGGCGACTGAAAATTAACCTCTCTTCTCTGCATAACCTGGTGAATAGGCGCTCCTTCTCCACCGATCCATCTATATTCTCCTCTACCAGCCCCTACCCTCTCCGTCACAGGTCTCTAGCCATCCATTCAGAAATCGCAAAATCCTCCTTATTGTCGCACTTCTTTCTTGTTGTCTATGTCACACATTGGAGCAAACATTCCATTAGCATTCGGTGCATACAGAACCAATCCAGTTTTAAGGCTGCCCTAAATACTTACCTAAGTGTCACCCGGGTCCTTCAATTGACCAACACCCTATCTCGGAAGAGCGTGCCTTTGAGTCTGCCATGGATTTCTAAATACGTATCCCTCCCCCTGCTTTCCATAACACTCAATCTGAGGGCACATAAGAAATTAGTATACTAGCCTAATATGGCCAACACCGAAGATTAACTCTCGCTGATCGCTGGGTAAATAAAATAGCCGTTTCCCTTTTTAGGGGGGACCTACCCTTGGCCCACCACTAGGCCCAACGCCTCCTAACTGACAGACGTACAAATACCATGGATACGTCTTCCCCGCTCTCCCATCCACTTCCACACTTCTCGGTACTACCCTGGTGACCCTACCACATAAGTTCTTTATCATTGGCCAACCCTAGTTCGGACCTCTTTATTGTGAAATACTGTTCCTTGTGGAATTCATTGCCCCAGCAATCTAACACCGCCTTCACAAATGAAGCCCGGAAACTACTGACTGTGCAGACCATTAATCGTATATACGGCTCCTATCTCTTAGAATCTCGGGCGCAAGAAGTTTGGTTGGGATTGTAATGGTTACTACAGTAGAGTCTCCCAAACCTGGATCTCGGCCAACAACAATAAATAACATTGGGGTCCGTGATAGCAGAAGGATGCTGGATTCTGTGACAGCAATAACCGCGATTAACCCTCCTTTATCTGTCTTCTCCCCCCGGATTCCTTTAACCATAGATTTCTCCGCCCCTGATTTACTCTTTCAACATGAAGGACCCTGTCCTTATGCTGGGTATTGCCGGAACTAGTTTCTGTCTTCAATGACAGTTCATCAAAGAACACATTCGAGGTTCCTTTTATTCTTTCTACCCACTCATCTTGTTCCCCAGTAACCTTCTACCGCGGACAAGGTAGATTCCTTTCCCTTAAGTACCCAGCCTAATTTCATATATAAAAACGGAAAATCTGTCCATATCACAGAGACGATCTGTTTTCCCTATGCAACACACAAACCCACATTAGTAAGTTTCAAGCAGCACTCGTTAATGAAAGCAAGACACGGCGTTGACGATGACAGAGCTATACGTGCAGGTCTGTGTTTCACGGCATAAACCACCATTCCCCGAGTGCTCAACTTATCCACACTTTTGTTTCTTTAGTCCGTGAGAAAACCCAAATGACGTCAGGTTTGCTTCCGCATCTCCAGGTGTGGGGAAGAGAGACCACCCCCAGCAGTTGCGAAATAAAAACATAACGCCGAAAATCAAGATCAGGCGGAGGATAAATGGAAATTACCTATATGGGCCCAACCATTCCTCTGTTAGAATAAAAGAAAAAGTCTCTGCTGGATCAGGTTGATTCTAGCAACCGAAGCACACTCGGGCAACGAAGGAATGGGCCACCTTCTACAATGGATATGCATGCCATCAGCCCAGACCTGACCCTGCGAAAGGGGAAACCCAACATCACCCTTGTTCGGTAGATAGGCTTTTGGCTAATTCGTTGGACGGTCTGAGAAAGTAGCGCACCGGACTGTCTGCTTATGCTTCACCACCAACCCCTCAATTTTTCAACGTGCCCCTCCCAACCGCGCACCTGGTACGTGTGCTGAAGTCTATAACAACTGCCGTCGTTCCTCCCTCTTAATTACTCCTGCGAACTTACTAAAACTACTATGTGGTACAAGTTGTTATCTCCTGTTCAAACACAAATTGCTGATCCCTATATTCTCATGCTTCTACCTTCTTTCATCTCTATAACTTCTCTTGGCAAATCCTGTCCCAGAATCCAACCCATGCTGCCATCCGCGACCCATTCAGTTAAACCCTTTGCTGGCAGTTGGAAGTAGTGAACATCGGCGGTTGACCACATGATCAGTTATAACTGATTCCCTGTAGCATGTAAAACAGGCGAGTTCCACAAACAGAATAAACAGAGACTTCATTCCCTAACCATTGCGCTAGCCGTCCTATCAGACCACTGTAATCTGCTTCTGCGAAGATGTCAGAAGATGAAAGAGAAAAGCGTTACAAATAAAGAACATGCAGCCCTGGAATGACTGCGTCATATACCCTATGGGGAGAAAGCAGACGGCGCTCTTTGCACACATCCCGTCAACGTTAAACTACCTGCTGCGCATTTCAAGACACTCGTCTGGTCGCTGTAGCCTTCGTAAGAAACTGACTCATATGGCCGTTTCCATTGTTTGTTTACTTACCTTAACACCAGCTGGAATAAATTCCAGACTGCCCTCTCTCTCCGGCTCTTCTCCAGGCTCGCCAATGACTACAGATGCAACGCAAGCTCTCACAGAAAGCTCCACTCCATCCTTTGCGCTGGTTGCCTATCCCCTGCTATCTGGATCTGACGCTCTAGTACCTGGCCGCGTAAACCTAAGACAAACAAATTAACGCCAATGACTGCCCCGGACGCCTAATCTCAGAAGAACCATTATGATTGGCCAGAGTAGTTACAAACACTGCTGAAATGCCGCGCAATCCCCGAACCTCCCGACACCCACCGCCACAGAGCACCATATTAAACAAGAGCAACACACGAGTCGTTCATGGCAACTGTATTCAAAAACTGATTGTAATTCTTAAACGTACTCGTTTTCTTCCCACCGTACATCACAACTCGCTCCCAGTCGCATAAGTCCAGTGACCATTTCTGTAAATTCCATTGTCTCTCCGTCCACAATCCTTCATATAATCTCGTCCTTTAAATAGTTTGATGCAATCTTGAATGTTTTCCGCCATTTCCTTGTAAGGATTATTTTGGCTATTGAATGTTTTTAATTACCATTCTCCATCCACCTCATTCAGTGTGATTTTTGCTCATCTCCATTCCGCTAGTACATCCACATTTATCGTCATCTTTACCATATTACCCTCCTGATTTTTGATGAACACGGCCACCTGAAAACATCCACCTTTTCTTCCCAGCCAAATTATGCGCCCGCAATACGCACGTTTTATGAGCTTAAACATGGATTGACTTGCAGTGCGCAGCTCACAGTCTGCCCCAGAAAGTTTCCTTGATGAATTATCTAGCTCTGATTTAAAGCTCGAAAACTCGTATTTAGCCTATCTTATTGCGATTTATGTTCATGAGAGCACTGCATCTTCACGACTAAAGTTTTGTTTTACGATTTCCACTGCGCCATCTTTGTGTAAATTTGGTCTTGCATTGCAAAAGCCTCTGGAATGTCGAGAGATATATCCACTATTATTATTGTCATTAAAAATTTTCCTCCCTATGAAATAAACCACCTCAATATGTAAGGATGAATTCTCGTGCCTTCCCTATCCTCAAAAATGGAGTTAGGAAGAAAATGACCATAGAAAATTTGTTAAGCTTGCACCATCCCCACACTTCAATAGAAAGAGCCTGTGAATCCAGGGTATTGACTGAATATAAAGCTTCAAGTCTTATCTCAACACAATTAGCAGGTTCAAGCCATCCGCATTCCCGGTAGTCTTCAGAAACACGAATCTTTGTAGTTTTAGGCAAAGAAACTCCATTAATGAAATAATGTCAACGCGATTTGTCATTGAACTTTCGAGTTAATTTAATGCGTATGCAAAAAGACATGTAAGTATATATTAGTATTGACATCAGACTCTCAAGTACTCCGAAAGTGACACTTAATATCCTCATCTAAACTCCTTTTTCTGGATGCCTGCGACAATAACTCATTCCAAGTAAAAAGTTGGGATCATTTAATACAACATTCTTTACATCATTTATGACCTACCTTTCTTAATATGCAAGCACTATAGCCCTCGGCTGGAATAATTCCGACTGACCTCTTTCTAACTTCTTCCCTGTCAGGTGCGCGCCTTTGCACGAACGTCTGGCCAGAAGTTCTCTATCCATCTTCTGGCTTCATCCTTGCACGTCTCAACGCAAATTGACCCAAGGCTCAGATTAAAAATCGCAGAATGGAAAAATACGATGTGCTCCACAGGCCACGATGAACTGAACATTCACGTTAATCCGCAAAGTGATGACCATGTTGAAAATCTGTCAAGAAATCAAATACACAACCTGAAACACATTCGTTGAGCAGCCAATTCCCTCCAATTACACAGATGCACTGCTGGAACTCCCCGAGTGGGCAACGGGCAATGAGATTTTCTGACAATCAAAGGGCTGCTCTTGCCTACTGGTGTCAAGCTCCCCGGGTAGGCCCTTTATGACAGTCACCCAATACTAAACACAGTGTGTAAAAGATCTAGACTTACAATTCTTCTGTTCATTCAACTTCCACGAGCTAGCTGTTTGTCAAATCGCAAAAGCACACAGGACCAATGGCCTCAATGGTAAAATATTCTGCACTCTGAGATGTGAGCTTATGCTATACAAATCACATTGTAGACCGTAACCGGAGTAGCGCCCGATAATTTTCTCCAGCAGGCTCATACTTGATCGTGTTGCAATAGAATAAGTAAGACGGGCACCCACAAAGAAACTTCTCGGTCCAAAATCAAGCCTTAGTTGCAGAGAAAGATGCGAGCTGCTAAAAGGCGACTCCCTTTAGTTACGTCATGTCTAACTTAACCTCACATTCCTTTTCAAGCTCATTAGGTCGCAAGCACAAACGGATAGAAACCCCATCGGATTTCCAATGATTGTTCTTACCCCCTCAGGGATCGAACGTTCTCCCGTGGGATGCCACCTTCCAAAGTGTCTTTTAGGTCTAAGTTCTTCTCAACCGTTTACTCTTCCTTGTGGAATATATTACCAAACCATTTCCGGTCCTGCCACACACATAGCCGAAATCAAGATTTTATTGTTCAAACTTCTCAAAGTATCATCATTTCTCAGTTTGACTGTGGCCAATATCAGTCCAAACCAAGCTTTCGAAGGCAACCTAGAATTTTAGCTCAACTCATATTAGGTGCAAAGTTTGCGCCACCTTACACCGGTTCTCTTCTTGAGACTATTGAAACCAAGACAGCCGTTGCCCCATCTGTCTCGCAGCTCCATTGAAAAAGCAAAAATAAATCAACAGAAATAGACTAAGCTATGCTACAGTCCGAAGTTTTCTCATATCCTGAAAACATCAGCCTCCGTAATTATCCATTCACAGTCCTATTCTCCGTATTAGATCAGCAGCACATAGCACGCTGGCCATGACAATCGGCAGATCAACTTAGTGCCCAGGGAGTAGTTGCCAACTGTTTGCAGCTAAATTACTTTGCGTCATAGTGGCAACCTGACCCCAGTACAATCCTGGTCATTTTGTTACATAAGTTCTAGATGATTAACCAATGCACCAGTTGCATGTGTCACCAATAAACGCTCCGACAGTTGGATTATGGCCAGCTTGACTCTCTATCCTATCTAAACTCTTACTTTGTTTTTCTACCTCTTGGTTTAATTTTCCATTCACTACGCCGACCTTAGGTCAGTGACTCTATTTCTCTACCGTTTATTGATCAACTTAACCCAAGCTGGCGCCGAAGCCAGGCTGCGTCTTTCTCTGTTTTGTTTTAAATCCCGCACACAGGCTACACTCGCCGTTACCAATTACGCCCAACTCTAGTGCACCTCCAGATCCACTACCGTCTCGCCTCTGATAGGACTCCGCTTGCCAGACGTGGCACTTGATTACTGGTCCGTTCAACCCAAGCCGCGTCGCTGATCCCCTTGGATACTCCAGCTGAGATGGATCTTCATGGATGGTCAAAAACAGTTAATACTGCCGCTGGAACGCATTACGCATATTCTAAGATCAAAAACTGCGAGCACAAAAATGAGAGCATAGAAGATATCCTTGACTGGTGTATCTAAAACCCTTCTGCTTCTTACGTAAATGTTTCCTTCATTGCTCCACTCAGTTTAATTTGCCGCCAGCTGCACAGGGATGAAATCGGTGGTCCTGAGAGATTCATATTCTCTCTCTGCAAAACGTTTCCCTAAATCTTGTTGTTCAAGTAGTTAAACAGAATTGATAGTATTTTCCTCCATCTTCCGCATTTTATCGGTCCTTTATTGTTGTTATGTTACTTTCTTATTCACTTTCCCCAACGTTATTTGATTTCGATTAATTTCCATCCAATTTTCATACCCCCCGATCCTTATTTCCTCCGCTTAACCCTTCTGTCCGCCAATTTCGCCCGTGACTTTTGCGTCCCCGCGGTGCTTCAATATCTGCGCTGAGCTCTTGTTAAGTGTTGCACTAGCAACACGCACATTTAGTGCACTTAAGCATGAAATGACTTGCACTCTGCTGCTCACGAACAGGTCCTGTCTAATTTTGCAAAGAGATCTTCCAGTTCTGATGTTTGTTTTATATATTTGTGCACCGTGTATTGCTTTGAAGAATTTGATCGCTCCTCCCGTGTAATCCAACTTAGCATATATTTCCCTTTGATTTCCGCTTTTCAAGATCCTTCTTCATCATTCATGTACAATTTGAGCTTGCCTTGCGCGTGCCTCTCACAAATCGGGAAATATAACGCCAGCATCATAAATTTTCCTCTGGAAAACTGCGTCTATCAGTGAACCAGTACTTGTGATCAGCCACGCCCCCGGGTCGCATACAAAAGAGGACAATAGAGCCATTTTTGTTTCTTGCCGGTTTGCCGGCGTCAGATATATTATTCAACACGTGCCCCGCTGCTGGCGAAGTTTCAAATAACGGTTTGCCACAATTAATCGCCAAAATTATTCGTCTCTCCGCACTTCCGAAAGGCTTTTAATCGTTTTCTTGGCTACAGGATCCACGGTAAGATAACTAACCTTCATTTTCATTTCCATTTTAATACTGGGTATTTATCCGCCAGCAATTTTGGTCCATCTTGCCAATTTTTCACCCCGTACTCTTGGCCTCTGAAGAATTCCTGCATCGTAGGTTAGCTTTCATGTTCATTTTTGAGACTGGTTAAACCCGACAATCATGGACATAACTGGAAACCCGCCGCCATTCTCCAATTGAACCGTGTACCTGCAGTATCCGTATTTGGTATGCATAAACACCTTGTTCTTCGTAAAACGTCTTTTTTGTTGTTTCTCCTCATTTCATCTTCGATGGTTTACTTAATTCTTTCATGTAACTTTTATCACTCATGTGACATTTGCTCATGCAACCAACCATGCCCCTCAGCAACTTCGCGAAATATACCAGTATACAATACAAATTTCCACTTGTTCTGCAACAAACTTTTGCATAAATGCAGCGATAATCCGATGCGAAGTCCACGTAGCGTATCGCATGCGAGGTGTTTACAAGTAAAAGGTATTTCTACTCAAGGCTACGAGCCGATATGCTTCAATCGTAGCGGATGGTACCCTACAAAATACAAAGATGAAGAATTAGTTTCCTGTATGTAAGTTATTTCCTGGTCCTAGTATCCTGTCGAAGCAGGAAGGTTTATGACGGGACAAGTAATGACATTCGGTTGTGGATAGGACAACGGATTTTCCACACAGTACGACTCAAAGTTTATGTGACGAAGATTCTATTTGAACCGAAAATGCAGTCTAATTGTCAAACTTCTTGTGGACGGTGACACTCAGGCTAAGTATGCGAGCATACATTAGTGATTTGAGGTCGGTTATCAAAACGAAATAATGTTTCATTGGCAAGGCGCCGTACGCGGCCAGCAGTTCTCGACCAAACGCAGTGTATCCAGTTTCGGTGGGACTGGGGCGTTGAGAGAAACACCCCAATCGCCCCAGCTGTCGGAAACCATCTTTTTAGTGACCCCTCCAATAGCATGATCCAAGGTACTCACGACTAGACTAAACGTAGCAGACGGATGCGAGCGCGTCAGGAACGTGGTCTTAGCCGATGCTCATGCAAAATCCAAAAACACTATGCGTTTCATCCGTCACTACTAGTCTACGCGAATTACCCCGAAGTCAGTCGGTTATGGAAAGCAGTCACGTTGGTAATGAAGTGGCGTTTACCAGCCCCAGAAGTGCTTTTAGTTCTTTGGCAGAAAATTCGAAGAGCTACCTCAGAATAGCGCCCCCATTATCATATCTTTTGATGTCTTTTGGATTGATCCGGTGACCAGGAGACGTCAGTTCTGTTGCCTCTAGCTCACACCTATCAGAATTGTTCACTGTTCGATTGTCTGGCAGACGTTGAAACAGTGGAGTCGTTTGCTGATTATGTTCATCGTTGTCAAAAAATCACAGATATAGACGTGAACAACATTCAAGTCTTGTGTGATGCCATCCATAAAACTCTGGAGTGTTTGTGCAGAAAATACAAACCAAAAAGCATAGATGGAAACTCAAACAGACCGAAAGTTGTCGTGATAGCATTTTTCTCGCTGTCTTCATTGGCGACTGGTATCTGGTGGCATGCTAGTACCAAATCGATTTTGGAATACAGTCATGTTGTATCGTGCCGCAAGTAGTTTCAGACGAGACATTGGTAGCCGATACTAGAGATGGTGATGCTTGTAGCTCGGCGTGGCCGTTCGGAACGGCGCACGAGCTCTGGTATCAACCAGAAACATAGCACTCGTGTGTTGATTGGATACGTTAAACAGATGGCCGAATCATTCGTTGGTGGGTAAGACCGCATTCGCCCCCAGCTAGGACACTTCCCCCTCCAAATAACCCAGTTGACGAAATTTCTCTGCTTCGGGCGCAAATAGGCAATAATACAAGCAGAGGCTCACCAGTTTCCTCTGGACGTCACTAGAAGTGGATGATGCTGAGGAACGGCGTACGTGGGCTGATGTAACGATTCGCCTGGGTCGAGGTTCTCGCGTGTCACGGGTAGGAATCGGGTCGTATACATCTCTTTCATTGCAGGGCGCTTATGAAGGGGTACCTCTCCAGCCAGAGGTCTTTGAAAATATCTGGGAAATTGCGCAAGAGGGTGCCGCGCCAGCAATTGCCACAAAAGCTCCTCTGTTAGACGGAGGTGGTGCTCAACAGTGCCACTTCAAGCCAGTCAAACGACTGCTTTAAAGATGCGGTCAGCACGAGATTTACTACCGATTCGATAACTTCGGTAGAAGATGGCTCTAAGGCGTTGGTGGAATACGTGATGTTGTTGACAGCTATGGTTATCCGACTGATTATCCAAACTAACGACCAACCAAAATGAAGAGCCTATTCTGCCATCATATTTTGCTTCCTGAATCATCTGTAGTTAAAGCATTCCTCACCATCCAACACAGATCTAGCTGTAATACTTGCGTTTAACCTCTCAATCAAAATACCGCTTTCCACAGTTCGAAGTAAGTCCATCCTCAGTTTACCTTTGGTAATCATGGCCGACCGTGCCACTGAATCCCCATATTACTGTGCAACTGTTCACCATTGTTGTGCGATTTCCAGTGGAAACATAAAGATATACTGCGAAACGATCCAGACAGTGTTCATATTCGAATTCCATTATTTTCTGCACCGAATTCTGGAACTCAAACAAGTACATTGCCACATAGCTCCACCGTTCTCAGTGTATTTGCAGTGTTCCCATCCAGTTGCTGTTGTCTGACAGCCTTCGGTTCACCCCAACTTATCAGCCTGGTTGATAGCTATACTCACTGTTGAATATCAACAGCTTTTCCTCCCGTGTTTTGTTACTGTCGTTAGTTTTCTGCCAAATTAGCAATCTTCATGTCCTCCGACAAATTTGTCCGAAGAATTTGCAAAGATTGATTTGCCTTGAGTTACATTTGCTGCAACAGATGTTCGCCTTCGATAGGCATGAACCTTACGGAGCACCGCTGATCCCAGCCTGGGTGAAAATCACTCCGGTCGCACAAAAAATTTCACCGATATTATCGGAAGCGAACTGGCTGGTAATTTAATCAAATTTGTGCATATTCCGGCCACTTTCACATCCCCGTATATTTTAGTTTATCATCAATCCCGTGCAAGACACTTGCAGAAGTTTAGTTTTGCTTTCCAAAACGTCTTTCGTCAGGTTTCCTTTGATGCGCCTGACGTTAAGACCGCCAGTGTTCCAACATCAATGGGGGTGACATGGTGAGAACGTACCAATTTGATGGGGGTCTTGAACTATGATCAGTAGATTCACGGCTGAAAGTGTTTTTTATGCGGACCAGGCCATGACAAGTATGAAATGAACGCAACATCGATTACCACAAGCTCTATTACGTCAAAAAATAAATCCAGCTAACAAAAGAGAGATTTCTAACCGGATGGCGGGAATAATATGCTATTAAATATCATTCAACACAAGCACATCGAGGGCACAAAATTCGCAGGTGTTTTTCTACAATTTTTTCACAAAACATTCAAAATGATTTCCTTTAGTGAAACTGATGATGCACAGAGTAGCGCTGATTGAGAATCCCTGGCAAGCTATATAATTATTGTCCTGAAAGGGAAAGGAAATAAAGAAGAATCAACAGGCGGTGAATACACAGATCCTACGTGTTCACTAGCATCCAGATGGCCATCTCTCTCCTTTTCCCCGTTCCAGTTGTGTGCGTTTGCACTCGTTTCGTCCCAAGGGTCTACAATCCAGTTTCTGGCCCCATCCTCGCAAGTCTCAACACATCGTGGAGGCAAGCTGACCCAAGAATCAGATCAACTATCCCAGGACGGACAAATTCCAACTGCTCCAAGGCTGCGATAACGTGGACATTGCTTCCAATTCGGATAATTTACCAACGTAACCTGATGATCCCGTTGCATGTCTGCCTAGAAATTGAGGCAGTATAATCCGATCCACAATGCTTGCGATTCTCTGAGCAGACAAGTCCTCCCGATTGCACAGATTTACTGCTGGAACTATCCGCCCGCGTCTAACATTCCCGCCACGTTAACATTCAACTGCCACGAAGGCACCCAACCTTAGATCACTGTTCCAGATGCCGATACCATCTTCCATCGCAAACATCCCCAATTTTCGCCTCGGAAATCGCGGTTATCGCTATACCAGCAACCGCTATCAACTAAACCCTCAAACGCAAACAATGGAGCAAAGAAACCCGTTTTTGTTTCACACTGGCTTACCAGCGTCAGGCATATTATTCAGGGCATATCATGTCAATCCTCACCTTCCTCAATGCCCACGACGTTTCCATTCTTCATGTCTTCAAATAATGGTTGGCCAAAACTCTTCACCAGTGTTCTTCGTCCCTCTGCATTTTCAAATGGCTTCTAACTACTTTCTTGGCTCCAGGACCCATGATGAAATGACCGACGTTCTTTTTCATATCCGTTTATTGCAGGGTTTCTATCGGCCATCAATACCCACTTCGTCAGCTGTTTTGGTCCGTTTTTCACGAGTTTTCACTTTTCGCTCAAGGTCTTTGGAGACTTTCTTCAGGACAGTTTAATATTCATGTCCGTTTTATAGACCTCGGAAATCCGAATAATGCAGTCA
>LUCM01009269.1:110511-151717 GCA_008360955.1 Fasciolopsis buskii
TGACTGCATTATTCGGATTTCCGAGGTCTATAAAACGGACATGAATATTAAACTGTCCTGAAGAAAGTCTCCAAAGACCTTGAGCGAAAAGTGAAAACTCGTGAAAAACGGACCAAAACAGCTGACGAAGTGGGTATTGATGGCCGATAGAAACCCTGCAATAAACGGATATGAAAAAGAACGTCGGTCATTTCATCATGGGTCCTGGAGCCAAGAAAGTAGTTAGAAGCCATTTGAAAATGCAGAGGGACGAAGAACACTGGTGAAGAGTTTTGGCCAACCATTATTTGAAGACATGAAGAATGGAAACGTCGTGGGCATTGAGGAAGGTGAGGATTGACATGATATGCCCTGAATAATATGCCTGACGCTGGTAAGCCAGTGTGAAACAAAAACGGGTTTCTTTGCTCCATTGTTTGCGTTTGAGGGTTTAGTTGATAGCGGTTGCTGGTATAGCGATAACCGCGATTTCCGAGGCGAAAATTGGGGATGTTTGCGATGGAAGATGGTATCGGCATCTGGAACAGTGATCTAAGGTTGGGTGCCTTCGTGGCAGTTGAATGTTAACGTGGCGGGAATGTTAGACGCGGGCGGATAGTTCCAGCAGTAAATCTGTGCAATCGGGAGGACTTGTCTGCTCAGAGAATCGCAAGCATTGTGGATCGGATTATACTGCCTCAATTTCTAGGCAGACATGCAACGGGATCATCAGGTTACGTTGGTAAATTATCCGAATTGGAAGCAATGTCCACGTTATCGCAGCCTTGGAGCAGTTGGAATTTGTCCGTCCTGGGATAGTTGATCTGATTCTTGGGTCAGCTTGCCTCCACGATGTGTTGAGACTTGCGAGGATGGGGCCAGAAACTGGATTGTAGACCCTTGGGACGAAACGAGTGCAAACGCACACAACTGGAACGGGGAAAAGGAGAGAGATGGCCATCTGGATGCTAGTGAACACGTAGGATCTGTGTATTCACCGCCTGTTGATTCTTCTTTATTTCCTTTCCCTTTCAGGACAATAATTATATAGCGTGCCAGGGGATCCGTATCGTTTTTTTAAACAAACGTCAACTGCCCAGCACGTTCACCACTAGCGAGTTATTCGCACATGTCCCGCTCGCACGCCCAGCTGGCACGCACCTGTCAAAATATAGTCAACCTGCTGCCGCCTCCGGCTATCTCTTCCTTGAACCGGTCAACCTTCTGGGTTGTCACTACTGCAATCTTATATGCAGGAGTAAGATTGACGCCCAACGAAATGAATGCATGAAACAAAATGAGGAATATTAAACTGCTGTGATTCAACGGTACAAGTAAAGCGGGATATTCATGAAAGTGGGCCAGAAGTTCACCGAAAAGAGAAAACCTGATTGCCAGACCGATTGTCTTAACACGGATCTTGTATTCCTTTTGTTTGACCTTAACCATTGTGACCACTTGTGCGCCACTCATACTCGGCTAGTTACCATTACAATGCTGGTAAGCCTGATACTTGATCGGTACAAGGAAAAGATAGTCGGAAGCTGCAGCAGATTGAGCAAATTTTCACAGATGCGTGCGAGCGGGGCTTGCGCACGCAACGCACGAGTGGAGACCACATTTGGCGGTCAACGTTTGGTTAAACAAGCGACTCGGAGGAGTAAATCCATGTTCCGTAACAATTAGCATTCAAAAGTGATTTACCGTTTTATTCATATATCTTTGTTTTTTTGTTGCTAATAATTAGGCAGTAAACGATGTTTTTCTGAATTAATCAAGAAATGCAAAAGTTTATATGTGGTCCTAGCTTAGGGAAACGTGTTCCAGAGACGACCATCGAGCCAGCATTAGGTAACTAGAATGGCTATCTGTATAATGATTTCATTCCGCATTACGAAGCTTGCAAGAAATTACTTAACTGAATGACGAAACCTACCGAATATGGCATCTTCGGTGGCACCGATTGTAAACACAACAAAATTTAACTCTGTAATAAGGAAATTCCTGGAAAAGAACCTGCATTCGCGCATAGCCACAACTTGCCTTAATCTCATTCGTGAAATCACAAAAAGAAGAACACTTACGTGTAATTCGCCCAAGTTTCGATTACCGTGGGTAGTGTTTCTCAAGGTAAGATAGTCGAAAATTTGGTTAATTGCATCTACCAACAACGTTGTGTTATTATCAGCATACCATTCACAATAAGAACTAAAATATGGCTCGTTGATTTTTCCAACAATCTTTACGTTATTCAGTCACAAAAACATACTCTATTGGGAAATCAGAAAATCGTGTTGGAAACTTTGAGGTAGCAATACAGGCAGCCGAGTGAAGCTGGGAAGATGTAAACCTCAAGGACCTATATACCTTAAGGCGGCGATTAAAACCAAATGTGGCCTACACAAATTATACATCGATTGAAACCGTCAAAGTCCATATTTACAGCACACATCATATTGCACATATTTCTGAAAAATAACCCCACAACGTCCATACTGAAACGGGTAACGATCGACGATTCCTAACTTGTTCGGCTTGCATTTTTGTCGATGTCCCCGAGAGACAGTGAATGATATCAAATTTGAGCATAAGCATTATAAACCGATCGTTACTCGTGGTATGCTATCACTTCTGTCACTGAAGGTAGATTACTACTTATTTCTGTGTCTTAGAGAGTGCTTATTCTGGTCTTGATCATTAGTGTTTTCAGTGACCACTTATCTGCAACGTAGGGACGGTACAAGCCTAATGTCATACGTAGTTATTGTCGTAAAATGTTTTCGGCTAAACTTCTTTTTAGGGAGTGTCAGCATGTGTGTTCGCCTAACTCGTTCCTTAAAAGCGTGCTTTTTGAGTGGTTTATGAGCGATCTTCCTCACGAAGAAAATATCCTGTCCCTAGTAAGTGTTATGACACTTACTGAAGTGATGCTTGCTTCAGTAAAGCGGTAGATACTACTGAATAAATTTTGACGCAGCAGTTTCGTACTTTTGTATATGAACTATGTATTTCATAAGTTATTTCGTCCTAGTATTAACATCAAATCGTGGATGTTTAGATCGAATCGCGCTTTTTGTTGAGGATGACTCCTTTGCCGTCGTACACAGCAATTGGATTATAGATGAAATCTATGTACGATGGTCGAGAAGCGAAAGTTGGCTTGAACATCGACTATTGCTTGGTGCAGGAAAACCCGCCAGACTGCTTCCTCGTCTGTCATTGTTACGAGGTATATTCCCGAAGTACTCCATTGCTCCTGTTTACTGATGCTTGGAGACAACTTCAATCAGGTAGGCTTAATGAAACGAAGGTTTCTAGAACAGTTGCTGGATGAGGCTCCGGAGTCTATAGGCACTTGTGTACAGCGGTATCCAAATCACAAAAGGCAACTGTGCCCATTTCACAATAACACGTTCGAAGTACCGATAGGCATAACAGTTGACTGCAACTAGAACGACGAACTGACACGCTTAAGCCAAGCTCGATATCGCGCACAAGGCATTCCACTAACCCCACATCAAGCAGTCCTGGACGTGTACAACATTCCTAGGCAAAATAAATGGATATTTTGCCTCCGTTTTTGAAGACCTTCCATCATCCCGTTTCCCTACGTGTCATCCGAGGGGCCCTTTGGGATATATTGAACAAGTCCACATGCATTTATGAATTGAGTTGCGAGTTTAAGTTGGTGATTCAAAATACAGGCATTCTTCCTCGTATTAGAGACTCTAGTTTCCACCGTTCGCATGTGCTCAGGAACACAGATTTGATGCTTTCACCAAAGACGAATACAAATGCCGCTGTATAAGCTCAACAATAATAATAACATTTATTAAGCCAAATAACAGTGGTCAGTGAACGGATGCCGGGAATGATGCTTACAACTGCGTAGTATAATCATAGTATGAGTCCCTGTTTTTACGAATTGCTACCCTATCTAGCGTTACTGCGAAGGTTAGGAAGAATGCAGTGGATTTTGAGAACGACCATGGATGACAAAGAAGCAAAGTTGTTGGCGCTTACTACTATCCGCACAAATATACTCTCTGCCGCTCTCTTCAAAGCTTTAATTTGCAGGAGCTGAGTAACTTAGAATTGGAGTACAGAAATCAAGTAGTTTCAATAGAACCTTCTCGTAGTCTCGAACAGCCTATTAGCCATTCGGATTCCGTAAGTTTCGACCAATCTCTTGACTAGTTCAGGCACATTTTCGATGTCTGACTTATTGGTTCTGTTTTATGTGTTCTTTGGGTATTTGCTTGTTCATAAGTCTTTTTTGAAAAGTTAGCTTTCCACGTCTTCTCAATCGCGGTATGTTACAATGTATTATCGCTCCCGTGAATATAGTTGGGATGCGCAACTCTCAATGATTATTTGAGCAATTGCTGCGAAAGCCTATCATTTAATACGCGTGCGTTCATTTACGCTGTATTGCTGTCCAATGTGCTATTGGGGTTCTTTCTTACTAACGATTCAGAAAATGCTAGTTTCTCATCTTTTTCAGACTTCACAGTAAATTTAGTCTGTGAAAATTTTGTTGACCATTTTGGGTCTTTCCTATAAAGTGAACATTTAATAACGGCGACGGTTTCATTAGTTTGTTTGATCAAATGTTTTCGCCCGACCCTTGGTAGTCCGGTCTTCTCCAGGTCTTTTGTTATCCAATCAACCCAAACGTCCCCAAATCGACCTCGAAACGTCTACAAACATACCCCAGAACTTCCCCAAATGGACGGCAAAACTAGTCGAAAGCGGGATCTTTGAAACACGCTCGGGTATGGTTTGAGGGGACGTGTCTACAATGAACAAATAAACGTACCCAACCTATCACTGCCTTTTCCCTGCATTCATCTTGTTGATGAATGTGCATCCCTTCCTTTCTAAATCTAAAGACGTATATCAAAAGTAATCTTTGCTTACGTGCCATCACTAGGAGCAACCGTGCCAAGAACAACAATCTCGTTTTCATCAGCCCATTAGTAAGCGTTCCTTCGCGAATTACGATACCCACTGAATGGACAAAATACTAGTTTGTTTGAAACTGAAAAATTTACCGCCAGAATCTCCTCTGAATCGTTAGGAGCGTGGATGGATAGTGAATCCATTTAAGAATCACATGGGGATTCGTGGGAGGTTTTTGTCGGTCAGGCAAAGCTAGCAACGTTTAGAAAGAGGACGCAAGGCCCGAAATTATTATTTTTTCTTCTCCATTGTAACTTTATTGTCATAAATTGGAAAAAAGATTAAAAAACATGCATCCGAAGTATCCAGTGGATCGTTTAATCGATGAATGCATTGGATTTGTTTCTGGAGATTCCTACAAAGAATAGCGAAAAAGAAATTTATCACTACGTATTTTATTTATGGTAAAAAGTATACTGAATATTAAGTTATTTGTGAAATTTAATTTGTGTCAGTTTTCATAAACCGATATGGCATTACTAATACATTTTTTGTCGCACCGATTTCAACACAACGGGAAAGTATGACATGAAATGTTAGTGCACATGCTCACGTGCAGATAAACATCGATAAATATACAAATATAAATATATATTTACGCGTGTAGAGATTCATCTGATTTAACGATACTTTCCATGACTTTAGGCGTCTCACCTAGTCCGACGAATCTTGTACACCGAAGTTTGTAAACATTTGATCGTAAACCCGGTTTTTGAGACCTCTGCTTCTTTCCATAGAACAACGTATCTTTTATCGTATATTCTGGGCTGTTCCCTTTTCATAATTTTTGCAATAGATAACGTCTACAAACATTCGTATGAAATAGCTTAAACCACCTATCCGCAAGGAACACAGTTTCGTCGCGTATAGAGGTTTCCCTCTGTGTTCCTTCCGCGCTCAGTTTGCCCGGGATGGACAGTGTCACTAACCGCGTAATAACCATATGTAGTAACGTAAAAGTGGGACATTTAGCAAGCGTGTAATTAGCACTTGGTCATAAAATACTGACTTCTTTAATCGCTCACTGAGATTCGGTAAGTCTGGAAAACTGTTCACTGAAAACCCCAAATCCTTGGAGTTGTTTGGAGGTCATTGTGGACATTTGGCTTGTCATCCTCAACAATGATTCTTCTAAGGAACACACGGCTGCTGATGATTTCATTATCCCTGTTCCAACACAATCACTTACCGTACAACTTTTCTTTTCACATCGACTTCTTTTTTTTTTGAAGTAAAAATTTTCCAACTGGTTTGCTGGTCACAGGCATGCACAGTGAAACATGTGGTGCCCTGAAAAAATGATAGTTTTGCATGAAACATGGCGTACTTACGACCCAAGTAGCGTACCGGGGCCGGATCCTATCCGGTAGATGTCCGGAAAAAATCCAGTGAATTCGGACACTGAATTTGGAAAAATCCTGAAACACAACCGGATCCCCTCCAGTACCGGTCGTTGATTTTTAAACCTCTTAACGGTTAGACGGACGCAATAGCATCGCCTGCGGTAAACGACTGAACATTCCTAGGCAAGTAGCGCGTATCCTGTGAACCGATTTCTGTGACAAAACCCGCTAACGCGTTATATCCTTGCACAGCCATTTACAACGGTTACATTTCGATCAGTGCGCTTAATTGCCAGTTGGTCATTCAAATGAATAGCCAAGACGCATTTCACGAAACATTGCACGAAATTTAACAAACTAGCGGATTAAATACAAACTATCACCAACGGTAAGTGCTCACATAAGTGCGACAAGAACAATGCCGCGAATTCAATCGGAGTCACAGTGCATCCAAAAATACAGAACACAAAATACAAGCATACAAAAATAATTTATTAGGAATGATTACGTTCTCACTTAATAAAAGTTACACCTGGTTCAGAGTGCATTAAGTACATCCAGGTGATTTCTCTCCGAGACCTGAAAAAGAATGAAGGACATCGTCATTTTTACAGGTGATCGCTTATATTAGGAACGCATTTAATGGGCCGCATACCCAAGCGTTGGTCTAGTTAAGTGCGTAATAAAACTGACGAAGACTCGAAGGAGCTAGTGAGCAACACAATTACGCAACATGAACAATGACGTCCACATCGGTTGAAGTGAAGGAATACATAGTACGTGTCAGTATACGTACCTGCCCACTCTCCGTCCACAATCTCGGTCTCGTGCATCCGTAACCCAGTGTCTGATAAATCTCTCCATATCCAGGACCGAATCTTTCCTGAATGCCGTTATTGATTTCACGGCATCTGTTAAAGAGTAAGTGAGAGTTATGAAATCAATTTACCAATAATGGCTTTTACAAATCGACGGGTGGAAACAGCCATTTTTCCACCGTTTCCCGGCCAGTTACACTGCATAGCCAGCTCTTCATCAATGGTCACAGTCAGCGTTCTGTCTGCCATGGCACCAACGCCCCTGGCCCCATCGCGGTTCACTGCATAGATCTGAAAGTTAAATGAAAGCCACTGATGATGTACCGTTGCGTTGAAATTCCCTATTATCCTTAAATCCTGTTCTGGCCTAGCCAGTCCATCAACGTTTAGGGCTCCCGTTAGCTGGTAACAACGTCTAATGTCGCCGTCCATACGGTAAACATCCAACCGGTGAATAATAGACGCCTATCTAATCTCGGTGTCATTCAATGGACACAAAGTTTTCTCAGTAGTCTACAAAACGGCTGGTTGAGGCCAGTTCGGTTCTCATGCACTAGGGTCATCGTCAAAGGTCAGATGCTCTAAAAAAGCACGGTGAAAGTTAATTTGTGATTAGAGGGAACTTGCCTAGAAGTTGACACGGCCTCTTGTGTAACGTGGCAATTGCTGGTTGATGATACAAGTATCGGAGGTGGACTAAGCGAACGGTGAGATAAAGATTGATACGAATACTTGTAAATGACAACAGTGGTGTTAAAAATGACCCCAGGGGATTTCGGGGACCTTTTAGGAGACTCCTGTTGGGTCTTCCGTGCCGTTGCTCCTCTGAAATGCCTTCCGATGATTACTGGACGGGGACCCTGTAAGTATATTGGGAGAACTGATAGCATACCTCCTTCTGATAAGGATCAACGGCTCCTGATCATCAGAAGTGGTTACTCGCCCGGACTGCGAAAGTACTGCTTTTGGAAGTTCATGGTTTTCATCAGGCTGTCTACGAATGCAATTAAAACAGTCTTCTTACCGCAGTGGTATAATTCCCTGAACCCATGAGATGATACAGAGTCCGGTATGTAGTCTTCATCGAACAACATACACTGATCAATAGCGAAGGTGTTTGACTTCGGCCACTTTACGCGCTGATTTTCCGTCAGCCAGTTCCTGTGTACTACAGCAAAAGTGTCGTCAATGCGAAATATAACCATGGGGTACATCTAAAATTTTATTCTTCCATTGATCAGAAATTCAAGGCCAGCAAACCTAGTTACTGATCGTTAACAAAAACGAGGCCAATTTATGCATACATCTATTACGGGGATGACAACATTTAATTCAGGTGCAGACAAAGAAAAACATTCACACTGAATTCGATTTACGTTCACCTGACAAAACCGTTTACAAACAATACATACAAGTTGTTGCGGTGCATAGGTTTGACAAAACATTCCGACGGCTACGTGAAGTACTTCACGTATGCCGCGTCGTTTTCGAAGTTCTCTATGCGTGGTGGCTTTCTTACAACAATGACGACGTTGGCACAGAAAATATCTATTAACACCGAGTTTCTAACAATGAGCCGATGTTTACCGCCACGGAAATGCCTTTTTGGATCAGCTGCATCGTCAAAACCGCACTGGCACCTGCATAATTCAGTGGAAGAGATTCGCAAAGGCGGCGATAGAGCTGCTGCGTTCGATTTTTAGGTTCTCGGATGTCGAGTGTTAAAAAGCACATCACGGACTCATAAGGAAAGCATGAAAAACTGTCCACAGCACAGTCACGTAAAGCATCCTGTGAAAAATGAACTAAAGAATGAATAGAATAAACCATATTAGAGGAGCCAAAAAACGGGGAAAAGATTTGCACACAGCGCCGGGGAGAGATGCCGCAAAAGTATGACAAGTTTTATGTATATATAAGGGTGATACACAATATAAATGGACACCAACAACATAACACTTTTCTACACATCATCAGGCAGTAATCCCTTCAAACATACAAGTCCAATGTAAAATAGAACTTGTTATATCCCGTGGCCTACCAGCGCTCCAAGTCATCAACATGCAGACACAACCAAATGATGTAAGGAGTGTATTGAAAAATCGATGCGTCATGTATCGGTTCTAATTGTGAATGATATAATATTATTAACACAGCGTGGGTAGTCTTTCTCAAGGTAAGTTTTCTTTCGACTGTAAAACTTGTCTTGAGAAAGACTACCCACGGTAGTCGAAAAGTTGGCGCATTTCATCTACAAACAAGGCTGTGTTACTAACATTATATCCTTCACAACGCAGACATAACCACTGAAAATCACAAGGTGTCCTGTGGCCGCAAGCACGAATAAGTTTACCAAGGATTTCTACGACTGACTGACGTAAATGATAGCGATTCGTAATAGGTCCATGTAACAAAAGTGGAAACAACTTGTTCATTACACCCAAGCACACCAGAAGCATGTAGTCCAACGGAAAAGTAGATATCATGTCTATGGTCAAGGAGACATAGGGACTAAGACCAAAATTATGTTTAGGCTGTCTCTGTGCGCGAAATGATTTATCATCGCGGAAATGTAATACTCTTATCCCAATAGAATTCACGTTGAATGCAACGGTCACAGCCGCACGAACCCGTCGGATGGAAGCCCCCGAGGAAGTTTCGGACTGACCAAATATACTGAAAGCACCTTTGTTTGGTCGTGTCAAAATATATTGACGCTCACTTACTTACCCACCCTTATTGGAGCCGATGAAGTTCGGATTCAAGAATTTTAGAGGTTATCTAGATATAAAGGATGACACAGCATCGAGATCCGGTGCTTAGGCAGCAACTGATGAGTTCGTTTCGGACCGTCATCACTTTTGCAGTCTGCAAAGATCATTGGTTACCCGCAACTAAATCAATCACAACCATGATGTTTTCCTAAACGGTTCAGAATAGCTATGCCAAATGAAGAAGGCAGCTCTGAGAGCTGCTCAGCTAATTACGGTAACTTCACAGCTTGGTCGTAATTATCTGTCAGTAGTCTTTAAAACGGAATAAGTGTTAGCATACCTAAACTGTGAGACAGCTTCACTTTGTGCATTGTACTATTCCCGGGAGCCTGTAATCGCGCAAATCACTCAACTAAACGTCATAAACCTCTATTTTCATCGAGTTCCTTGTTGTGGAACTACATGGCCCGACTTCACGAATAGCTGTGAGCAATAATAAGGGAACTTTTAACGTCATCTTCATCATGTATTGTATCGTAAAACCAGGAGTTTCCATTAGGTGAGGAAGATTCCAATGCGTGTTTATTCCTTGCTAATACTTTACCATACATTTCTGATATCCACGCCTAAAAGCTGTTGAATATATATCTGGTGGATCACTCAGCGTAACTGTGTCTTCTTTTGGCGTCGTGGATTTACTAGCACTTCGGCCTCTACGCGATTTGGTGGATACCAAAAGGAAGCATTACTAATCATAGACGCTATCCACTGATCGAAATTTAATGGTTGTGAATCGTACACTTATGCCTTAGCTTTCGTCAGTGCTTTCTTCAAGTGCCCCCACGCAGATGTTCGGGTGTGGCCACGACCATAAGAAGACCCGATGTCATTCGCTGCCTGGTCATGCTATCTGAACTTTTACAGGCCAACAATTAGCTTCACTAATTACGAAAAAATCAACGCCAACGTCTTTGATGAAGTAGTATCTCCAAAACATAAAAGTTAAACTATCTCAAACAGTACCAAATGAGGTTGCCAAGCAATGTGCATCAGTTATTTGCCAAAAGAATACGACGGATGAGCCGCACTATAGTCTAAAGGCAGTCGAAAAAGTCATAGGGAGAGTAGTTAACAAGCATCTTAATGCTTTCAAAGCTTCTGTATACACAATGCAAGGGAAACTTCCGCTGTAATGATATTATCTCTAAAATGATCCAATCACTTAATTAAAACTCGGTGCTCCCGTTCTCAAGGTCATTCGCTTAATTATTCAGCGATAAAATTGAAAAAGGTTCACCGCGGACAGAGCAACTCAGGGTTAGAAACCAATCACGACCAAGCCAAGTGACAAAATGACCTTGACACTTAGACCAGTAAAACGGTGAGGAAGGTCTCATCAAAACACTAGAGAGATAAGTGGCAATGTCTTCGGAACCTGAGCAAAGTCAACACACTGTTATGAGCAAAGATGACAATCTAAGAGGCAAAAATACAGCAAATAATAACTAATCCCCCACTTTTCGGCCTCGGATGAGAAACAAATACCGGAGATGATGAAATTAAGAATTTATCAACAGATTTGTCCAGAAAATAGACAGTTTATGTCACTTTTAAAAGCGGTCCGCAGAGGATTTTTCGGAGGCGTTTTATCGCCCGATGTGCTGATTTGGTACGGCTTCAGCAAAAAGTCCGGAAATGGATGAACCCATTGTTGTCCAACTGATAATGTTTGAACAAGTCACCAGTTAGTTTGGAATACATGCATACCCAAGCAGTACAGACTCCCCAAAATGCACTTCAAAATGACCCCACCAGCGCTCCAGGAAGACGGGAAATCGACCTCTACGAAACACTCTTAGGCACATTTGGAGACAGTTTTCGGACCGCAGCGAAAACATGGAGCTTAATTATGGCCACTGTTTCACTAATAATCCATTATATATATATATGTATATATATATATGTATCCGATTTACTTGTAAACATGAACGGTTCGGTCCACTGTGATCGTTTACTGGTACTGCGCACATCAAATAACCCATAAACTTTATACGCATTTCCGTCAATACCGTTCGCTTCAGCTTGCCCAGAAACATGAGATAGAGTCGTGGTAGGCCGGTTTCTTGTTTCAATGTTTACATGATTTGTGCTTAACTTTGCTAATGTTTGTTGGCTTTTGTTATGCATCATGTGACTGACTTGATAATTTCTTGTCTTTCAGTGGGTTGCAAATGAATGGAACACGATAGCAGTTAACATTTAACATTCACATCCCGGTCTATTTCTTGAATATAATCAATAAATTTTAGTATTTCCCACTTTTCATTGTCTTAAATGAAATCATAGTTATTCCATGATTAATTCTATCAACATTGTAATGTAACATGGCATGCATATGCATGCATGTATTTTTATTTTTTTATTTATTTATTTATATAATTAAACTGAGAATGTATGCATAGTTACACACTTTTACGCATGCATACATAAATAAAATTATCCATATTTTGAAATAAGCTGCAAGAAACAACCGTCAATGCAAATGAAATCGTCCACACCTGTTCACAGGGACATCGTATAACTACTCTGATATATGTTACCTTGTACATTTCTGAGAGTCCCGTAATTTATAGAAGTATTCCTTCCGTGTCCTTAAGGCCTTCAGTGTGTGTGAGGACAATACGGTCGTCACACAGAAAAGCTATTTCTAGGGAACAGGAAGTATCGAGAACTAAGTTTAGTGTACCTACGAAATGGTTGACATTTAGAGATTCACAGGAAAACCGCGAACTTGCATGAAAAAGAGACCTTCGAAGGACAGGAAGAATGTTTTTCCGAGAAAAACTGCCTAGTCGTATTGTGATTTGGTCCAACTCCATGAAAGATTGGAAATCTGTCCGGGAAAAAACTTTGGGTTTAAAAAGTAACGGACAGTGATCACTGATTGAAATCGGAACACGTAATTTAAGGCAGATTAACTGGGAGTGATTGGTAATAATTTTATCTAGGATGGAATTATCTCTGGTTGGGGAAACTGATAGATCAGTCAAATCAAACACAGTGAGGATAAGTATCGAGAAGTGATCAAAATCATCTACGGTGATGTGTAGTTTATCATCGAACGACAGGACTAGGAAAGACAGAAAATAATCGAAAAATGATAAATTATCGGTTTTCATGAAATAATTCACCGTTTGCCTGCAAAATGGGGCTATGTGTAGATTCGTTCTAGTTGTTTTCCTATGCTGAGAATACTTAGGATGACATTGAATAGCTGACAGTCAATATCGGAGAGTGAATATGAATAAATTCGTTCAGATTTCACTGACCGGAAGGAATTTGTGCATATGACTATACCACCGCCGTACTGTCTGTGCACTCGGTATTCATCAGAACCTCGGATGGATATCAGGGCATTCGCAACATGTGAGTTCAGCCATGACTCCGGAATGCAAATCACATAAGCATGAACAAGTATCCGCGAGCGAAGAATGAGAGATAGTTCCGGCAATTTGGTGAACGCACATACAGAGAGAGAAAGAAAGCGTGCATATGTTGGTACCCAGTAGAGATGAAAATGGGATTTGCCTGTTCAACTACCGACAGCTGGTGATGTTAGGATGGTACAACTGAGATTAGCTGATACAAACGGAAGACTAATTTTAATAATAGATCCAGCGTAGTCGTGTGAACAACAATGGACCGGAGCCGTGACAGTCCGTCGGTGTACGCAACGAAAGACAAATCCAAATCCCGCACGAAAGCGGCTTATTGTAGTACGAAGCAATAATATCGTTATCCGTCATATAATGACCTGAAGACATGAATTTCAGATCGGCAAGGCACAGTCTGACTGACTTCTCAGACAAGGTTCCATACAATAAAATACTGATATGCATTTGTAAACGTGATAGCTAACAGTCATATGGTAGATATTGGGTAATGACAAATATCGTACCGGTTTAAACGAATCTTTTTGTTACGTAACCAATGGCCAACATTGACTGACAGATGTTTTGTGTTGCCTCTGGGAGCAATGCGGAGCATTTTTCCGTTGGGCTGGGGTCGCTGCGTTCGTAGACTTTTTAAGTTATTCGCCGGTATTCCTATTAGAATGCAGACTAGTTGAAAGGTCTCATCTGTAAACAGCCTACCTGCTTTTGTCAGATCTAATGAGCAAGACCAAGGTTTCATTCAAGTAGGATTCTTTCGTTTTATTTACATTCAAAATAAGTTCGACGTGCTTGCACCGTCGGTCGGACATGACATGTCTTCTGCACGTAATCATTCAGATGTTACGGTACTTTGTACTCCCAATGAGTTTGGCTATAAGCGTGTCTCTTTTACTTGACAACAATTTTTGTATTATTCCCCTTATACACGCTTTACCAATATAATCCCTGATTTTCAATGCAAAATATGTTTCAGCTAAGGCTTCCTTTTGCAAAACGAAATTCAACTCGTATAATTAGGCGGGTTAAGCTTTAGTTAGACATTGGATTACCATTTTCTGTTGTCCATACTCTTCTGGGCGCCTTCTGTGATCAAATGGGTAAGGTATTAGCGTTTGGACGTGAAGGTCATGGGTTCGAGTCCTCCCACCGCCGGTCAACTTCTCCACTTGACAACCTCCTGCTGGCCGCGCCTCCCTTCCTGAAAAGTGATGCGCACTGTTATTTCATTAATAAAGGAAGTAAAAGATAAAAGAAAACGATGCGTGCGTCTTGAGTCAGTCCAGGCTAAATGAGGAGGAACCGCACACTTGCGTCCCAAATTTGGACGGAGCACGTTATCAACGGTTGGTGAGGACTCCTGCTCACCTACAGGCGGATAAGCACTTTAAATACCTGTTAAAAGTTGTTCCATGTATGTGAGTACCATTTCGTCCGAATGAACATTTTTAGCGATTTATGAAGAAGCCCAAAGAATTCAAAAACAGGCTGAGAAGCACACGTTTCCTTCAACCGATGGAGCTATATGCACGGGGATTCCTAAACAGTGAATTCTGTGAGTTCTTCGAATCGATGATGACCTTATTTTTTGTCTACGGTACAGGAAATGAAAAAGGCAGTTTTTATCGGTCGATGACACTCTTCCGAAGAGATTCACGGGCCAAGCGCACCAAGCAGATCCGCTAAATGATTATTAATGGTAAACGCATGTAGCAGGACCTAAGACACAAAATGTCCAATAATCCCTAATATGCCAATAAACCCAAGGTCTTGGCAACCTACTTTCAATGTCCGTACGTTGATTCTTTGTTGAATACAGTTATTCAGCCATACCGGGCCATACCAGGCTACATTTGAGTACGGCTTTTATGGTACTTCGACCCACGTTAACGGTAAGTATTCTCAGGTTGTTGTCGACTGAAGCTTTTTCACAGCGATCGTAGCCCAACATCAGCAGCTCATCATCAACGTTATCTACGGCGTTATCTGCTTTCCGCATTTTGTTCACTAAACATTACTATTACCAGACCGGTTCCTTTAAACCTAAATAAAACAATTCGCATGCGTGTCCACGTTCATCCTGTTGGTGAGTGTGAGTGACTATCGTCAAACAATTATTTAGATGTACCAATGCATCCGGATAATTCGACAGTCCGGTCTATTGCAAGGGACACTAGTCCCCATTCCTCGATCCAATCAGAAGACAGCAGTTGCACGTTTCGGTAGATAATTCAGTGCTTACACCTATCCAGCTGGATTCCGAATGCTGGTGGATATGATCAACGACGTGTCTAACAAGATCCAAAATTATTCCCAATGATTTCATGGCCGTTACTATGCCACCAGCACCATGGGGAGAATTGCAATATCTTCCTCTTGCAAAGTGCTTCGGCTTTGCGAAAGTGAGACGTCTATATTTTAGAAGAGATCAACAGATGGAAACTGGTAACCTTGTTTGGTTTAAAACATTTCATTTTCAGGGGACATTTATTCATTTCAACTTCAGGCAGTGCCACCACTCGTTAGATCAGGCAGCTTATGCCGCGTCTGAATACGAGATAGATCATCAACGAGGTGAGTTGTTCCCGTGCATAGGACAAATTATCGTTCCGGAAGATTAATTTGTAGAGGTTAATTATTCGTTAAGTGAAATACGTCAAGAAGGATAAATTCTTGTTACCACAGATGCCGTGCTACGACAAAACTGCTTCCGACAAGTGAGAACGGCCGCTATGGAAGATGTTATCATGTCATAGATACAAGACAGCCAAAGAAACATGGGAAAATCTTCGTAAACGTAAGATGTATTAACCACAAACAGTGATTTGTCTCTACTTGCGGATTCCCAAAGGTGAGTGGAAATTTATTGTTGATTTAGATACTCTCTAATTTATACAATGACTTTTATAAATAAACAATCTATGTACTGTTGCTTCTTTGAAAGAATACGGATGTCAAGTTGACAAGTTCGGGATTAACCGATATGGTGACTGTCGTGACTATAAGCGATCGGGTGACCGATAGGCAGGCGCCAATTAGTCGGGGATAGAAATCATTGCTCTACGTCCAGGGGTTTTGTGCCGATAGGGTGTATCGGATAGTTTTCTAGTAGTCAATAATCGATTGTTATTGGCGGGTTGCAGTGCCGCTTACGTTATTTCATTGGTAATGGATTGCCGTAAAACTTCTACCCCGGGGTAGACAATGTCAGAACACCGTTTGTCGGCTGATTGGCTAAAATTGTGTGCCTGTCATGTGCAGCTTATAGGCAAATATGCATCCTGTACATAGCGCGGCAATGCACAACAGTTGATTGTAGTAGGCACATTTGCACAGACTGTGTTAGCAGAGATTTTGGTTGTCAGGGTGCATTCAAGAACATCTTGCCAACCGGCACGAATGAGTCTTTTCCATTCAGTGGAAAATTCGTGATGTACATGCGAGGACCAATCCGCCAAATTGACGATGCGACAACAGCCGAAGCGAAAATGTAGCACAACCAGTCGAATAATGCTTGTGAAAGGCAGAGTCATTGCAAGGATAGGTGATCTACTGGAAACTGATTGCCTATTTCTTCCACGTGTTCAACAAATTTAAATGTCAAAAATCCAATCAAAAAGGAATGATTTGTTTTAAGCATTTCAGCATGTCACTCCAGTTCTGCGAGGTTACAAATCAGATAATACGCAATCACAGTGTGACAGTTTCGTGGATAACGAATGGAACCATGCATATTTGGAAGATTTTAACATTAATTAAAGCACTACGACAAAATCGAAAATAAAAGACAACTAACGGGAACAAAAATGAACAATCTGAACATATGCCTGCGTCTTCAGAACGGCCTGTACCTAGTCACCTGACCAAATGACCTTCAAGATTAGACCTCATTAAAACCTGCAGTAAGGATGATCTCCAGTTAGCTCTACTTCACTGGGACAGAACCAGGTGAAATAAATTACATTTTATCTTTCTTTTTCTATCTTTTGCGTGCATTGAAAATATATAAAAGTTCTAAATACCCTCTATTTTTTGATTGCTTCATGAGACATTTCGAAAGAACTTTTCAACATTAAAAGGCAGTTCACGAGGAAACTGTTTTGGGGCGCTTTGCCGCCACTTGTGATGCTTGGATATGGACAAACTCAGTAGTTTGCAAACAGTTTCTATTTCTAATTATTTATATCTGGGTAGTATTCTTGCAGAAGTTCTCCGGTCCATGTCGATCAAAGTGAGGGGAGCGGTCATATCAAACGAAACCTTCTAAACGTCTTGTTTGGCGATCAGAGTCTCACAGAAAAATAACAATCTGAACTACGACCAATGGAGGTTTTCGGAATCATTGAAAAATGTACATGTATACCATAATATGTATGCATATGTAAGAATTAATAAATAATGAATAACTATGTTGCCTCGGGAACTTCAATGTCAGTATCAATCATGTAATGCCCAAGTAAAACAACGCAGACTTTGGCACGAAAGGTACTTCAGTTAGAATACAATTGGCAAGTGTCAAGGCTTCGTCAGTGCAGGGCAAATCATCGCACTAGTAATCTGATTACTAATAAACCCGGAGTTAAGGTGAGCAGAACAAGGAATTCAGTTAAGTGGAGGACATTTGGTTAAGCGGTCTCCAGCTATACAACGAAGAGATTGTGTGTGCACAAAAAAAATAAAGGAACACTGTGATCGGGTAAGAGGAACATCGAGCCGTGCTGAGTGCATCGCGTGTGTACGAAAGCGTCGACCGAATAAGACAATCCGTCAGGGGAAATCCATACCCAGATAGGCGAACATTGTCAAACGTCTTGACAGAATTTCCACAAAACCCGAGAATCAATCGGTGTGCCCGCATGTTCATGCATAAATCGTATTTTCTGCCAAACTAGCTAACCACTTGGTCACGTAAATTTGACAAAAAATAACTGAATAGTCCTCCATAGGCTCGAACCTGGTCTATGATCAGAGTAGATAATAATTTCGGACACGATTTTCGTTAAGCAATAGGCATTTTCATTAGAATTCTATAGCCCGGTAGGTAAGGGGAAAATGCGAATCCGATGAATGGTTGTGTATGCCTATATAGGCACAAAGTCCGAAATAATTCCAAATGAACAAGCAAGTACAAAGAATCGATTGTGCACAATCTAGATTTGCCGTTCCAGTTTATATCGTCAACTGGGTGTGTGTATAGCCGGAAGAAACGTACCATGACATTTTCTCTTTTATTAAAAACAAATGTGGTTAGGAATTCTATACAGTCAACCTCGGTGGTTTCCAGATAGCTTCGGGTCACACGAAGTGTACACGAAGGGACATATACATGATAGTTGACTAGTGTAGTATTGTATTGGACAAACTTTTGCGTGCAATCAACAATGTCGCATTTCAGTCCACACAGACTTCAAATGGACACTTGCTTTGGAGTGTAAGCCAACTCCAAGGCATCTGCTGAACTGGTTGCTAAATCCAGACTGAATGACGTTGGTCTGTTGCCACTGGATAAATGACGGCTAAGCGGTTTCTTAACGGAAGCACAATGTTATGGTGTGATATGCACACATTTGCTTGCTAAATGAAGCGCAGCGAATGTGCAGGCAAAAATCTTCTAGGAGCTTAATATTCACTAAGTACATGGTAAACCCAAGGAAATAAGATTTTCAAGAACTGGTTGAAATTAGTATAACGAGAGACACTTTTCGCATCCAGTACTGAGCCTCACCCGAGAATCCTTTGGTACCGTCACCAAGCTACTCCTAAGTAGTATAAATTAGCGGAGACAAAACGAACGCCAACAAAATTCATAGTGTGGAATAAGAAAACGAGCGCGAAGTCACATAGAATAACGTTCAACGCAGTGAAGCAAAAAGATTCCAAATTATTTTGAGAATTGGTACGCTGTGTAGCTCAGGTTGGAAGTTTTCGAAGCTTTCTGAGTGTTGAGATTTGCATTTAAATGGCAAACGTTTCGTCACCAGCCGAGGTGACATTATCAGCGCTCAATCATTGGTATTTTGTTCACATCTCAACCAGTTAATCCTTTACAAACAGAAGGCAGACTGTCTATGGATTCAACCAGTTTATTTCCAATTGTGAACAAGTTGCGTAGGCCGAGCCACAAGAAGAATGTTTGGAAGCATAAAGGATCACAATCTGAGCTGGGTGAGCAACGGATCCATGACGAATACGAGATTTGGTTGGCTGATTATGACAAGTGTAGAATTGATCCAATCGTGAAAAATCCTCTACTTCGACCAGAATTGAACCTACGCATTCGTCCCGCATGTCTTCTATTAGCTCATTTGAGGTGACAAACAGTAGACCGTATGGAATCGGATCGGTAAATCAAAACAATTTAGGCTTTTCATTCTGTCTACAACGCCAGAAGAAAACTGATAAAAGACGTTAGGAGTCACATCCTGTCCACGGCCGAGACGATCACAATTCACCTGAACGATCCTACTCTAGGGGCCCACAAACCATAGGAAAGGTCTTTCAGCCACTTTCCATCACTGGTGCAAAATGCAGTACGTAGCCGAGGATTTAGAGAAACCGAAACGACATTAATCAATATTTATGTGGACACATCAGTCTTATTTCCAATTGCTTTTGATCATTGTCTTTTCTCGATCACTCTAACATAATACGGACAAAATGGGCTGTAGTAGCCATTTGTGGAGCAACGAAAACAAGCTTGTTTGGCACTGTGCGTCATAATGTTTCGTAACTATGCAGCCAGGGCTAAAATCATCATGTCACCATTGGTGCATTCATCAATATCATCACAGTTCGAATGAATCCGCAGATGTTCGCAGTCTTCTAGTCATAGTGTTGCGCGAAAGTTGTGAACGTCGCTACACAGGTTTTCCGGAGTGTTGCTGTGATTGGAGAATGCGCGGAGCTGTTGGCTGTAGAGTTATTCATTGGAATATCCGGGACAGTCTAGTCAGCATGATTTTCTGCGCGTCAAAACTTGATGCACATCAGAAATTTCATCATCTTGTTACTAACGGAACCCAATACAATCCAAACAGGTAGTCGTACTACTTTTTCTAAACTGAAATGAGCCTTCAGCTGACCTAAACCTAGTGAACTGAATCGAAGATTACACGATTTGTGTAATCACTCAACATCTGCAAGTGTAGCAACGGGACCAGCATCTGTGCATTCAGATAAGAACCTATCCTTTCTTCCGTCGAGATCCAAGAAAGCGGATGGGCTGAGAGATCCGCCGCCCCGCTTAAGCGCATAAACAAACTCCTATGTCTACTCATTTTCATGAGAATATTAAAGTGCCGTAAACAAACGTTTTCATCCAAACATGTTCAGTCACATGATAACTTTTCTCCACCGAAATCGATATGACCGTCAATAAACGATCGGTATTGGATTCTTTCACGATCCAGTGTGTTTCGTAAAGGTTTCGCCTTGAAGTCAACAGAGTAGAACATAATTTTGGCTAACCAGAGTGTGAATAAATAATCACTAGAGTTGAATGTTCACCATGAAATGGACCCCAGTGGTCGACAAGTACCCGCTTCCATGCTACACAAGACATTGGATAGACCGTCCATATCGATACTTGAAATGTTTTCTGTTTGCAGTTGCAATCCTACCCGTACCATATCACGATGGATTCCAGGATGTCGGCAAGCAAGGCAGACCGGTGTTCTCAAAGTTCGAGTTCCCAAGTGATCACGGTGAACATCTGATGGTATCGATAACCGAGTATGCAGCGGAACCACGTAGTGATGGTGTAAACAAAGAATCACATCCAGTGTCACAACCAACTCATCTCTGATGCATTGCCAATTTGGGAATCTATGTTAAATGTTGGTAACCCATCCACATTTAATGGATAGTGAATTTGGGACGTACTCAGCTGTACGCCACACGGCTAGTTGTGGACTTTGCCGATACATTTTTGAAAGCCCATTACATTTGCTGAAAGTGTATCACATTAGACGCGAGAAAAGATGATCCCAGAACCAGTAGGAATGTTTCCGATCAGACGCAATGCCACCGGCCTGCACTCATGGAGCTGAAATCTAAGAGTCTTCTGGTTTATCCTCTCTCCATGCATGTCATTACCTTTTGGAATTCGCTCTCGTCCGTTGTGATGAATCAAGATGATGAGACTGTCTTCAAACGACATCTCAACAAGCACTTAATCAGGCAGTGGTAACTGATGGATATGTACGTAGGATGACGTCTGTGACGTTTTGTGATGATCCTCATGAGTGGCTCGGCCTCCCTTCCTCGAAGACGAATACCCAGATGGGTCACAACATAGATGCGAGGTACCATCGTCACTCGAAAATTCGATTTATTCAGCTTACTGGTGATGGGTGTAGAAAGATTCACGAAAGTTTTTACCGCGTGATTTACTGTGCTTCAGCAGCTAGTCCATATGTGTAATTTATTTCCCACTAGGAAGCTGGATGTTGCAACCATATACAAAATGACTCATAAATCATCTTTCGACAATTATTGATACACATTTATGCAGTGTTCACATGGGCGATAAACGAAGCGAAAGAACTGGTGATCAGATGCAGCCGTGAACTTGGAGGAAAGCAGGCCAAGAGACAACTACTGTCTCCCGTCTCGCTTGGAGCTAGACTTTCGTAACGTCAGAAAATCAGCACAAGCCACAACCAGTGGGATGCTCCTCTTGCTATGAAACCATCATATCCAGTAGCAATTACATCAAGGATAACTGAAATTGATATTTGTAAAGAATGAAGGTGAGAATGTTTCGGTCTTACAATGTGTCAGCTTGGGAAGTAGTACACGTTCTTGAATGTCTAATTATATGCAAATACAGACTGGTAATATCACAAAATGCATTCCCAAATGGATGGGAAATACCCGGACAAAATTGAATAAACTTATTCCGAACTATCCAAACAATGCAGTTCAGTAAAATTGTGTTCAGAACGGTCCAATGCAACCAGGAACGGGATAGCACCGGAAACTAGAGGGAAACTAATCAATGAAATCGAACGTAATGGAACTGAATGCACATTTCTTGGGTTTGATGGTAATGTTCAATTTACAGAATCATTCAAGTAGTTTCCTTCGTCCATCATCCTGCGTTGTTTCGTGAAGGGTGCTTGGATAACACAACATTGGTCTGATGGGACTTTAGATTTTGAAGTATTTCGATAATGAAATTCAATACAATCCGAAAACATAGCCGAGGATACTCGTGATCCAAAAGGACCTAGTTTTAGGTGTACAAAACCGGGCGAGGTAACAATAGTAGGGGCTCTAATGATCATTTTAATGTAACCGGATTTGTAGTTAGGCTTCTTTGAGATAAGCCAGCAGTGGAAAAGCTACAGGATGCCTTCAGATTTGGTGGTACATTTGAGTCGTTTGTTCAAAATAAGTCAATAACTAGTGAACATTTCTGGAGCCCATCCGACTTGTTTTAGCGGAGCAAAACAGGTGTTAATTTGGGTTCAATTAGACTACAGACAATAAGTCGTCAAGATCGTTCTCAAGCGCCTCAAGAAGTTTACAGGATGCTCCAAGAAGACCAAATATCTATCGGCATCCTGCTTCACGCGAGTAATCTTCCTTCATCCGAGGATGCGTTAGACGTTCTAAAACCAAATTCAGTTGAAGAGTCTGCGATTTTGGTTGAAGTGAAACGGAAATGTGGAATTCGTGTTTTCATAACCAAGCACTGAATGTCGCGTTCAAGCAATTTACCCTAGACAAAGTGAACGTTCGGACGAATCACGAAATATACCACATTTGTTCTTCGATGTCCGTTGATTCCTAATTGATATCCAGATAAGTATGACGACATGAGGCTTAGGGTAGAAAGAATTGGACACTTCAACTTGCATGATCTTCCAATGAACAAGGAATGATTGAATAATGTGTCGATGAGTTGAACCTATTGGGGAAAGGGAGAGATTGTGTAATTGACCACTTTGTCAAATGATCAGGTTGTAAACCAATGGATGGATAATGACAAGTGGTCCAGGGAAGTTTGAGAGTTTGAACAAATTATTTCGGAGCGCATACAGGGGGGGTTGCACAAACGGATAGAAACGGCTTCGGCTTTGTTCAAGATGTGACACTTGACAATTCTTGATTATCTGCTCTTGGAAAGATTACCAAATTCTTCAGGCGATGGATAGGTACGTTTTTTTCGAAAAGATACATCCATTGGAAGGCCTTGTTCAAATTATTTAGTAATTTGGAATGCAATCACTGCAAAGATACCAAAACTGAAGTGTGGTCGAAAAATAACTCTCTGAATTTAACGTTATTCTTACTAGGACAGAAAGAAGACATTTTTCCGCAATATTTGCTCCCCATCACAATTCAGGCCAAATCAGCTATTTCGGTCCCATAGAGTAACAGAACAGATACTAACATACACGTAATTCATAAGTTCAGGGATTTGAGTAGCAGAACGTACCACCACACGGATTCCTGGACCGAAAGCATACTCGGCACAATTCACAATTCAAGGTTACGAGGCCGTCCACATGGGACTGTCCCAAATACAGGACAGTCTACACAGTGGCAAAGTGAGGGAACATGCATCAGGCAAACTAGTAGTTTTGGTTTCACGAACCAATTATCAATGTCATCACGACGCTTGTAAGAAGCGCGTAAACACATATTAGCGCTCATGCTCATACCGTATCAACAAAGTGATACTGTCACTAGTAGGCAACCTGAATCGCCGGCGCATCCCAAGCTCCTCCCGGATTCCGTAGGGTTGGAAGTACAAACCGGGTCCCAAAACTCACGGCACGTGTAACAAATATTTCGACGGTTTCTTCGTGGTTATCAAATAGGAAAGCAAGAACCACTTTTTTCGTCGTTCAAACACTAAGTGTGAGTAAATTAAATTTCGAATGGAGATAGAAAATCCGGAGAGACTCGTTGGTTTTTTTAGATTAGAACGCAAAATGGAAAAATCGTCAAAGATTCAATACGCACACACACACACACACACACACACACACACACACACGGAGAAAACCAGCATATTCGGACAGACATCTAGACTTTGATTCTGCCCACCGACAGTGCACAAAACGTCAACTCACCCCGTCACCAACTAAAAATACAACCAACAGGAAACTGATGATGACGAAATACGACGCCTAAACGTAATGGTCCACGATTACAGCACGATTATTTTGTTATGGCTAGATGTAAACCATTAATGAAAAACTAAAACAAAAGAATAGTTGTTTTCTATTTAAATTTCATGCCAGTCGGGGACGTTGGGGATAATGAGGGAATACTCTAGACAACCGCAGTATTTACCTATTCATATCTCTAAAGGTACAGCATACAACAAATGATGCCAGTCGAATGCAGGAAAAAGGCAACTGCGTTGAGAGGATCAATTGCACGATCGTCTTGCACACAAGCTGGCAGTTAAAAGCCAGGCGGTGGCCAAACGGAAAGATCGTGGTCGTGTCGTTTGGACGAGAAGGTCGCGGGTTCGAGTCCTCCCACCGCCGGTCAACTTCCCCACTTGGGAGCCCTCTGCTGGCCGCGGCCCTCTTCCTGGAAACTGATGTAAATTGTTGTTTCAATAATAAAGGAAGTAAAAGATGAAAAGATGAAAAGAAAAGGAACAACGAAAATGAAAGGGAAACTGTCCCGATCCAACAGCAATCTTGCATTGAAAAAAAAACTTGAACGCGGCTTTGTCTGAGCATTTCTGGCTCTACCCAGAGGACATCAGACCAACTGACAACACTCAAACCGGTCAACGCTCTCGCATGATGCGACAATACGATCTCCACATTCCGTAATACTCATGTCTATCAAAGTCTTGAAATCCAACAACCATAACCAGTCAGTCAAGGTATGCGGTTCACGATAGAAACCAGCACTCATCTGTCACATTCTTGAATATGCTGTTTGGCAAGATTGAATTAATTTGTCGAGACAGTGAATCACTTGTACGCCACAATTCTCAATCGACCCGGCATACGGGCAGAGTTAGGCAATTTGTTGCGTCCTCACAAATCGATAACTGCGTAATGAGCAACCGAAATAAATCTACGCAGCGGATTGACTATTGTGATCTGTATTTCGATTGACAAGTAAGAATGAAACTAATCTCATGACAAACATTTGTGAATAGTTTGACCCACATTCAGATCCGCGGGTGAAATGCAGCCAAAACTGGATTGGAAACAGCTGATTATTTCGTTTGCGTTGTTCATTCTCGTGAGTGTCAATTCCGCCCCCTCCATCCCGCAGATTGTCAGCTTGAGTCACGTGACATAATGCGTTTGATTGAGTGCATTGGTTGCTCGAATGAACGTGTCACGAGAACAGATTTTGTGAACAGTTGACTTTTCATTACACTGAATATTACACATACTTTTGGTTTGTGTGTACGCGCCCATTAGGATCGGTCAGTTAGCACCCGTTTCGTCAGACTGTACAGACCGAGAAAAAGATGGCGAATATTGCTGTAGATGAAAGGGATTTGTTATCTGCTTTTGGTGTTCAGGAAAGGCAAATATTCATTGTTCCTTAGGCGAACACTTTGACAGTAAATCTCACCAAAAAGACGTAAAATATAATTTCTATCCGGACAGAATTACTCATAGCGAATACCGGAAAAATTAAGTAGGACAAAAATTGTCTTGGAGACGACATCTGAACGACCATAACCCAGTAATTCGAGTCTGTCCGAAGACATTGAACAGGGTATTGGTAATAAATACACCTGTCATGTGTTCAAATCGTTGTTGCATTAAGGGGTACACGCCAGTGATAAGGCCAAATCAGAAAGAAAATTCAGTTTGGTGTTTTCCAAGGACACAGTTGACCGGCTGACCTGGAATTTGTTCGCTAGGAATGAAATACGAAGGACAGTCAATCAGGTAAAGATATCGTCACTGACACACACACCGGGCACAAATAACTGCGATATAAAATGCGTATTTATCTTTAGAAGCGAATCCGAACTTTATTCGACAAATTTCAATAAAACCTGCTTCATCTCTTCGAATGTGCATCGGTTATCATTCGTATATCTGTCGAGAAGGCTTGATCAACTATTTCTACTGGAGCTTTATGAATTTGGAAGGGCGATAATCAAAAACAACTCAGGGCTATTTCTCCCACTAGACAAAATGACAATTTGTGCATAATCGTACTGCTGATGTAATGGTAGTTGTGATCCCAGTCAAAACTATTACCATATACAAACTTACTATTAGAATTGCTACTCACCATGAGGAAAATACCGTGTAGAAATATGCATACTCGAAGTAGCGTCACGTGTTTTTCCGGATGCTTCGTCACCTTCCATCCATCATACGAAAGTGCCCCTTGATGAATATTTCACAAATTGATATGTGTGATGAATGTAGAATTACCGGTCAGTCAACAGGCACAATAAGTCATTCATTCGCCTACTGAATTCTTCTCGGTGAGCGGACAACTAGGCTGTTTACCCGCCACCTCAATTCGTCATCCGCTGTCCATAGTCAGAGCATTCGGAGAATGGTAATGCCTTGTGAATTCCCACAAATCTTACCCCGACACGAGAGTAGTTGCCTAAGTGAAGTTGTACGGTCCATCGGTGCAAATCATGAGTACCGAGCCGAGAGGTCGGATAGCTGAATCGCATCGCCTGATCGATGCAAGATATCGAAATTATCGACTTCCTGCGTACTACTCAATCGCGGAGCCATGCAAGTTATGAATTTGTGTACGGATTTGTTTAAGCTGAATAGGAACGTGATGGATTGGAGATCAGTGACTAGAGCAGGAATTTATGCCAGACAGCTACTTGTGAAGATGACGCATCACCCAGAACACGGGAAAAACTTCATCCCGTGTCTGGTAATTTTCTTTCTCGGCTTCATTGAGTAGACGGGAGTTGCAAATGACTGAACATTTCTTTTGGTCTGAGAATGTCCCAACCCTCGCCTCAGATGCATCGGTGATCAACAGAGTAGATGTGAATGGAGCTACCGTTGGTCGGTTGGCAATCATTTCAATGGAGCTGTGCACAATTCTCTCAAGCTCGCCCCCCTGTGTTCACTCGTGCCATTAATGGCCAAGAAATTGAGGTTAGTTTATTCATGCGAAGTTGGGGATGGATAGATAGATAGTAGTATTGCAGGTATTAAATAATGGAGCATAGGTGAGCCTGATTCTCAAGTAACACCAGTGGTTCGAAGCACTCAGGATCTGGTCGGTAGCCATTTTGTACTTATCATATAAACTAAGAAATTCCAGTTCAAAGATGTCCAGCTTCCTACTCCTCCTGGTCTTGACTGAAAAGCTTCTCCACGCCAACCAATTGTCTACTAACTGTGCTTGGACATCTTCATTTAATCCAGAGATGACCTTACATGTAGTACTGTTTACTACCTTAGATAGTATTTGGAGGCCAACGTGCTAAAAGTTGGAATTGAACGGTTCCCCTGATATAGTATTTCCAGTCAACGGTTTAAAATATGGAGTCTCTAAGTAAGCTTTCCTAAGAGAAATCTTTGAAAGTCATCTGATGTCACGTTTGGATTTCCCGAACTAGTCCAGATCCACTGTATTTGGCATGTACACACACACACACAGGGCAGTGGACTGAGAGTCAACCGCCAGTCATCACAAATGTGAAGTAGTTAACCGTCATTTTTCAATGTCACAACGATCGAAGTAGCCCGTGTCGAGGAGCGGACACGAGAATTAACGCCATCCACTTCCTTCCTGGTTGTCGCCTGCAGGCTATATTCCTGTTGGCCACATAGGAGCACCCATCGCTTTAGAAACACCGGATCTACATTAACCTGTTGCCGTTCCACCGTTATTGTCGAAACGTTGGACTATCAAATTTTCGCGTATCGACTTATCCATCGGATCAATTAATGCTGCTAGGAGTGAAACCGAGTGGTCTACAGAACCAGTGATGTTCTACACGGATAGATAGATTTTCATCTAAAATAAAAAATAAATATTGATGCATTCACTCTCCAATCGCACTAGAAGAGTCAGTTAGTCAAGCAAGTCGAAGCAGCAACCATCGACACTGTGGATGCTCACAGTAGTCGCCTCGGCGGGGACATTTGGCCGGATTGTGTCGAGGGGGTTCTTGACCGTAGTGGATTCACAACAGCCGATATCAACGATGAACTGATGTCGCAGCCAGCACTGAAAGTCAGCAGCTTGTCCAGAAAATGACTTGGTTTAGCTGAGAGTTTCAAGAATAACAAGAAGTTGATAGTTTCCTTCGGGTACTCGTGATGCGTGTTTGTCATGCTTTACTCGGGTTGACAGTAGATTTTTCGGATTTGACCAATGACCTAGCAAGAATAGCACGCAGCATTGCGAAACCTCCAGCAGCACCAGAGAGGGTAACTATTTGACAACTCCGTCTGGCTTTCTGTCATCTTTATGATCGGCTATGTATTTGGCATGTGCGAATACTTGAGTGAAAGAGGTTATCTTTGGATGTTGTTAACAGGATGTGCATCCGTCGTTTCGGAGATGTTGTCGAATTGCTCACAGACTGATCTTGCTATGGCAAACGTAAGGTCCTTCTTAGAGCAGTAGCTTTTCCTGGATCCCCCAAGCTGCGTGATTTCATCAGTCAGCTAGTCAAATAGTTGAGTTTTTAAATGATCTTTAAAGTTGCATATGGAAGCCGGCGATTAAAGTCGTAGGATGAATCCATGAAACTTCAATTTTAAACTGCAAACCAAAGAATGAATTGATTGACAATTAACTTGAACAATTTGATCGTGTTGTATTTTCTTCATTTTGTTCCGAAAAAGTCTGAAACGGAAGTTCTGATGAGTGTTAAACAAATCACGAACAAATGCAATGACAATTAATCAACAATCAGAATGGACGCAATTTGATTCCTATGATACGCGTCCCCTTCCTTTCACAAATAAATTGTTACACGTTTATTGTTCCCGTATCGAGGAAAGCAAACGAAAACATCCAAGGTTTAAGGTAACCTCAGTCGGGGAACAGTTTTTCTGCTGTCAACAGCAATCATGAAATGCTTTTGTTGTTTGCGCGTTCCCATGATTGGTAGTAATTGATGCGATTGCAAGTCCAAGCGGCAGCAAAGCTGTGTCACATGATTCGCACAGCACTTGAACAAAACCGTATTTAGAAATAAGAACATCCAGATATAATTATGATAAATTACAACGATTCGGTGAGTCCGATTACGTGGCTCTTTTTCTGCATACTCTTGACATCGTGATCTACCGTGTGTCTCCGAAGCGGCTTATCCGACGGGAAAATGTAATCCATAAGACCGAGACAAAATCTTGTCTCGTGGACAGCCGGCCAACGAGGAAGCTTCAATGAATCTGAGTAACAACACAGTGCGACGAACAAGCTCGATTTCAGTTATTCGCAATTATGCTATTGCATAACATTGCATACGATTTTCGGCAGACGAGAGGGGGGATAGGTTACAGTTCTCGTAGTCAAAATAAGTCCGCCGTATTGTGTGTGTGTGTGTGTGTGTGTGTGTGTGTGTGAAACGAGTGGTGGTCGAAATTATAAGAATGATCAAAACTATCACCAGTGCTGTGTGTTCACACTTGGTTGATTCCAATCGCGTAGTGAGTGTTGCTGAAGCATTCAGAAGGGAGTAGGTTATCAAGGCTGGTGAAGTCCCGGGTTTTGTCTACAGCTGAGTCCGTATGCATTCGTCTCTACGATCCTCTGTTGTGAGCCCAAAAGCAGTTCGTGCAAATATTTAAACTTCCCTGGCCCACTCGGCATCCCCGAAAATCTATCGAATCCCTTACAGACCCGGGTCATGGGTGTGAACCACATCCCCCCAACCTATAATTTCGACCACCGCTCGTTACAGACGCACACACGCACACACACACACAACGGTGGACTTATTTTGACTACGAGAACTGTAACCTATCCCGCCCTCTCGTCTGTCGAAAATCATGTATAATGTTATGAATTGGCATGATTACGAATAACTGAAATCGAGCTTGTTCGTCGCACTGTGTTGTTTCTCAATGTGCTCTGTGGGATTATTCGGAATCTGAGCAAGCGAGTTTGCAACTAGATGCTCCATCGTATGTGTGTACTGTTGTAAAAACATACCAGATTAACCAATCACGATTGTTACTTCAGGCGTTAGTCTCACAGGCCACCGAAAAGACTGCCGCAATCCAGAAAATTTCATCTAGGTGTCAACTTCCCAATACAGAAATCCGGCAACGCTGAAGACCGAGTGAATCTCTGGATTAACCAATTAAGGTAGGCAACAAAATTCAATCACATCAGGCTTTCGAAAACAATCGAGTGAACTCATCGCAAATCGGTGCATTTTGTTTCATCACGAACTTTGGTCAGAATTATTTTCGAATCAGAATTAAACTAATCAAGTGTTACAAATACAAGTACGTAAACTAATTATGATGCACTCGAAATGCGACTTCATTTACGGGGTCTCTGTAGGTATTTCCGTGGTGAATTAATATCTGACTGTTATTAGGCGATCAAATTAAGACAAAGGTTAACCTTTGCACCAAAAGCCAATCAAACATCCGAAATGATACCAAGTGCTTTATGCGTTCAAACGAGTTTAGGAATTCTACGAACCTTTCTTTTATCTTTTACTACCTTTATAAATGAAATAACAATGTACATTAGTTTTCACGAAGTAGGCCGCGGTCAACATAGTGTTGCCAAACGAGGAAGCTGACCGGCTGTGGAGGGGAATCAAATATGTCCAAACGCCGAGAACATCGTCGGCCAAGAAAGTTGTGAGTTACGAGTTTACATGAATTATGTATGATTTTTCATGTCAAATTAATAGAACTGGGTAATTTGCTATTCGCCTTAGCTGGTAATATTCAAGACAGCATTGTTGTAGAACTTAGTAGTTACTTGGTTTTCATCTTACCATGAGTAACTTGCCAAAGTTGATCAATGAACAAAACTCCGTCTCTCAAACCGGACAATGCAGGTGATGACTGCTTAGCGACAAAACTAGCCACGTGGGATTTAATGTAACATACTCCTATTGCAATATTAGACTTTCGAGGTATCATTTAAAACTAGGCCTATTTGGAAGCATTTGCTTCACAAATAATTGCCAAAATCGCGAGGTGTTCAGGAACCACAACCGTTGCCCAAACTAAACCGAAAAACCGACCGTTCAACCCGAAATCAGACAACGATCTCTAATTTCGAGTTTGGTAGTACACATGACCAACAATACCTCGCGATGGACAAGCCCACAGTACAAAAGTTTCGTGTGCTTGAATTAATGCTTGCTGAAAATAATTTCATGTGATTAATCATTCTTCATAGTAATATTCAATATCATCCCACAAACACTGGACAAACAATAAAAACCAGTGCTTGCGTGCAATAATATCGATTCTAACAAATCAATGAAGTAGTGAGGAAAGTTCATTTAGATTAACCTGAACTGTGCCACAGTCCAGATGAATATCGACTGTCCAGTTGTATCTGACGCGTATTACTCGAACTGTCAAATTGTATGATGTGTAAGAAATGAAATTGACTGTTCATCGATTGTGATGATTTGTGCCGATAAAAAGAAACTGTCGATTTGCTGAAATACGACAACCGACTGACTAGTCGGGCAAAGGTCAAATCAAGCGCAAATCATCCCCGAACAATAGTGAACAATGAAAGAATTGGGTTAGATGAATCCGAGGTTCGATCAGAAATCAGATCAATCACCGGAGGTCATCATTACAATGTCATATTGGATGACGTAACCCATTTGAATAACACAACGATCATCGAAATTATCACTGCATTTCCGGGAAAATAAACAACTTACAACGCATTCAGTACAAGAATTCAACACCTCGTGACCTTTTCCACATGACCTATTGTCTTTCAATTTCAGCGCTTGCAATCAATCAGAATGACGACTACGACTTCGCAGTGGTAGTGCGAGTAGTGCTTGGCCAAGCGGATAAGTCAGTGGCGATTGGACGTGAAGGTTGCGGGTTCGAATCCTTCCGCCGAGGGTCAAGTTCCCCACTTGGTAGCCCTCAGTTGACCGCGATCGCCTTCGTGAAAAATGGTGCACATTGTTGTTCCATTATTAAACGAAGCACAAAATAGAAACAATAATAGTAACCTGCTTTTGGCAAACAAATTTAGTATGGGAAGACAACAAATACTTACTGGTGCCTGGTATATTTTATCCGAGGGTTACAAGTCATCAGTGACTTGTATTAGTCACCAGTCGGACATGAAGACTCGTTGCATTTATCTCAGATGTTCATTAGTCCGTTCTGGTTTAAGGGAGACGAGAACAATTAAACTGAGAATAACCATAGAAAGGTTAAATATGATGCTACTTTCATACGTTTCCACGATTGGAGTTGAAAATTAGCGTGGGAAGAGTAAAATCCATTTTATTCATTTCGAATTTGTCTGGCAGGTTCATATATGGCTTCGCAATCCAGGTTGTGAAACTGACACAGTGTCAAAATCTGTTTCGAATTCGATCAACCAACACCCTGATGCCGGCATAAACTTAATAAGAACGAGTTGATACTGTAGGATTAGAAGAGAAATGGTTGTGTTGGCATGTCCCTCAGGTTGTGAGCGCATGTCAACTGTTGACCGAATCGGACGAGTGGATGGTGTTGGGCTTCGATATTGCTAAGGCCTCGAGTAAAGACCCAGTTATTTCCGTCTAAATCCGAGTGATGCTGACGTGTGGAGCCCCTGGATATCATCAATTCTTCGATCGACTCTATCGATTGTCAGCCGAAATGCCACGGCCGGACAAACTCACGAAGTGATTGATTTTCCCACGTTGCTTTCTCTTTCCTTTTAGCAGACACAATGAACTTGGTATGAAAGACACATTCGATTTTACAAGTACAAATGTGAATGGGTTCATTGTAGCTATCAGAAGTAGGAAGGAACAATCAATATATGATGCATGAAACACTTGGGCCGGTGAATAATTCGACTTGCAGCTCCGTCACAGAACGTGGAATCTGATTGGTTTGAATAAACCCGATGTCTTGGTGTTCATACATATCGCACAGCCAATTTGGTTGGTTATTACGGAATGTGCTACACATTTAAAGACGAGGAACGACTGATGTCCGGTTTTGGGAAACCAGCGAAAACATGTCAGGTGCATTCGTGGACAAACGATGCCAGTTCAGTATATTTTTGTATGAAAGCAAGCAGATTGATTTTACCTATCGTTCACTTTAAACTCTGAATCGGTTGGTGCTAAAGACAAATGGTAGTCCTCAATGTTTTGGCAAGAGGTAAGTATAGAGGGACAAACAGGCGAGCGCACCCAGACACACACAGACAACCGATCACGAAACTAAGAGGATTCATTTTTGGGAATAATCCACTTAAAAAGTATGCGCATGCATGTACAGAAGTTCGTACCTTCAATCTTTCTGTGATTATTGTAGTCAAACTTGGTCCAACCTCGAACTCAAGCATGGATGCCACTCGACGTCCGTCGGAGCATCACCTCGATGCGGACTCTGCCTGTAGCTTGCACAACATGCCGTTGGTTGGCTTCCAAGCATGTTTGAATCCTGCAATGTCTGCATTGGGGCCCGTTCAAACACCGTTATGACTTACTGCGCAGTCAAGACAAAAATAACAAACGGCAAATCAGTCTGTTTTCTTCCAGTGCATTTCCACGTTTCCCCCAATTGATAATTCTGCCAACTATATCATTTCCTACCCCACCAGTCCTGCCCACCTCAACCATCCATCCACCTCCGAGCACACATTTACGTACTACAATTCAGCCAGCTGGAAAACACTTCGCAACTTCTCCTCCTTCGTTGTTGTTCCATTTCGGAATCGTTTTGTGTCTGTCTCCTCAGGGTTAATTCTTCAATTAATGCATTTCTTGTTCCATACACTGTCAAAGCAGGTGAACCCAAAACCCCAGAGTGTTACCACCACGAATGATCATGCTGTACGCTTGAGGCTCCCAGCATTTTGCTCTTGCTGTCACAATGCTACTGTCAACTTCTATCACCAGTTTGTGCAACCTAAAAATAGATCATGGCCAAGGATATAGACAGCCAAATAACGTTTTTTTCTGCTTCAAGACCCAAAGTTCATTGTCATCCGGCATGGGTAGCCGAACCTCATGGTTCGTTGTTAAAGCAACCAGCCTCCAAAATTTTCTGTTCCAACTCCTCAGACATCTGCAATTCCTTTGGTTATCATGACTGCAAACAACACGAGGACACTCCCAGATATTTTTGCTCGATTTTCTGTCAGTCCAAATATATCCTCTTACTCCCCCGGATTCTTTTCTGTCCATTGCGCATGCATTATGCCTTGCTTTAGGAATAAGTAGAATACCCATCACTGTCTGTTCTTTGTAATCTTATGAAATCATCCGGTCCACGCGGTGTACCACAAAGACTATTGGGCATGCTATGTTTTTATTACGATTGTGGCTTGCCGTGAAACGGAAGTTGATTGACTGTCTGTATTAAATGATACACACGAATAGATATTCTGCAATCTTCTATCTTTTATCTTTTACTTCCGTTATTAATGAAATAGCAATGTACATCATTTTTCAGGAAGGCGGCCGATGCCAGCAGAGGGCTGTCAAGTGGGGAAGTGTTCCGGCGGTGGGAGGATTCGAACCCGTGACCTTCACGTGCAAACGACACGACCGCGACCTTATTCGCTTGGTCACTGCCGGTCAACGGCATGGATTGCTGTCCCATAATCGGTCTGCTGTTTGCTCGACAATTTCCAACATATGTACTGGCGGTGGGGCAAATCTGTCTTTGTATGTCCAAATATTGCAGCCACACATGAATTTGATTGTGCATTCACAAAATATACTCGCACGCATCGTCAGATTGTATCCCAGTCCAAGTCGTGACACCTTCAATATCCGCTTTGTTAAGAAACCTGTCCGTACCAATTCCAATTCTCCATCAAACACAACCATTCATTTTCATGAGGTTCAGATCACTGTGCTTGGCGTTTCGATCGAGATGACTTCGTCAGTACAAGTGTCTTTTTCTTCCAGAGTGAGACGTTTTAGCTTCTCCACAAGCTGATGAGCCTTGGTCACGGATTACTTTGATCCACTTATCAGTGATTTTGGACGTCTACGCAGATCTTTAGCTAACCTGTTAGTTGGAATCCCAGAAAGGGAGACACTAAGCCTGAGAAGAATGCCTTCTTCGTGAATCTCTGACAATCCGTAGAAATGTGCCACATATGAGATCAAAGCCCTCATTTTTCAGCATTCTTCTTCATTTCCAATTCTTGTAACTTCTTCATAGTCTTATTACTCTCCCTTTTCAGTTTTGTGGTTCAATCAGTTTCGAGTAGACGGTAGGTAGTCGTGTCGTTTAGCCGTTGTTTTGCTTCCTCACTGTAGTCAATATTGTCCAAAATGACCTTCATTCGTCCTTTTTCGGCCGGTATTTACATTAACGATATCACCTCGACTGGAGATGAAACATTTGCCACCTAGACACCAAGCTAAACGACCGAAATCCCATAAAACCGAACAACCTATTGTACAACCAATACAGATTTTCTAATCCCATAACCCTTTAGTTGACACCTCATCAATACCGTCCGTTACCCTTTTTTGAAACCTATTAATTCGTCAAAAGCTTGGAAACGAATTGGGAAGTTTCCCTGTTCCCAAATGCGGCCATCCTTCTGGACCCAGTTATTCTAGTCTCTTTCCCCTCAAACGAGTTATTTTGGTTAGTCCTATAAGGGATGAAACAGGTGTACAGTGTTTCCATATTTTTTACTTACAAGTTGAATGTCAGCAGTGGATGACAGATCATCTGAAAATTTTCTCACCTAGTTCTGAACGGTTTTGCGTTAATATCTTCTCTTACTGGAGATGACTTCGTCCTCACCTCGAGAAATCGTTCGTCCGATGCAGTCAAAGGTTTTTTTGGTCTGCTGAACCGAGTGGCATGCATGGGTGCCTCATCATATGCATTCTTGACGTTTGATGAACCCTTTTAGTACCACTCCGAGCAGCGTAGTAGCTATGATGTTCGACTTACAATCGTTCGCCTCGAGCTGGCGTCCAAGTTCGGGTTGCTAATGATTCCTAGTAAACCAGATGAAACAGTTCGATAGTACAACCATGATTTTCAGCAGCAAATTTGAAAGTGTTACCAATTGCCTTCCACTTTCTTTTCTCCACCATAAGGGAGTTCTAACCGAACGTCGATGTGGATTCCGATCTCGTACTCCGATTTGTGATCGATCTAGCTATTGTTTTGTAATCCGGGCTGACCACACTGGATGATCAAGGGCAAACATAGGTGTTCTTATTCGACATTCTCGATTCCCTCCACTGAGTTTGACCTGAGGATCTTCTGAGAAAAACCGATCCCGTTTTAATTCACCCCCTGATCTTGCTTTATGGACTTCCTCAAATGTCCTCTCTAAATTGGATATCTTTGTCACGGTTGATGAAGATCTGCCCTAGTTTTTTTCTCGTGAATACAAATATCCCCCGAAATCTAGCACTTGCGCTCAAACCTTGCATCTCGCTACTTGAAGGACTCATTCATTATTTCCAACCGAAGTCACTCATCACTCCCTATTCTTGTTTTTCTACTCCCATCTCCTGCCCAGTCAACAATAATATTCATTTTGACCGTATCTAATTTTGTATACCATCATACTGCAACCGGGAACACATTTCGCTCTAGGTCTTCAACAATCATGTATCAATTAAAGATTCGAAAATTTCCCCTTTATTCTCTTGGCTCATCTGGAACGTTACCTTCGCTGGGAGTTTGTTCACGTGCTAACTTCTTCCATTGCACGAAATTCACATCAGCCTCGCACTTTAACCGTACAGTGATGCTTCATGTGGAGGGTCTTACTCACATTCCCCTCTTCTTTATCGGGCCCATGAAAAGTCGTAGGACTGATCAGCCACGTTTCCTCATTGTCCAATCTCCGGTTCCTATTCCATTGTCAACGTGGTTGCTTTCTTGCCCATTTTCTATCAATAAAATTTAGTATTCTTCTCTCAAACCTTGCTCCCATATTTCCTGTCCCCTTCAACTTTTCAAATACCCCGCGTGCATGGGAAATTATTCAACCGTACTCCGCTTTCATCGACATAGTAATTGTAGAAAATTGTCACACTTTCCATCTTCACACCCAATCAAAACGTTTTCGTCATCCAAAACATGATGTCACTAAAGTGACCCCTAAGTGGACATTTCCCAACTGATGTGATCGCGTGATTTACTTCATTTTGTACTGTATCAGTCCTTGTATAATGAAATGGACAATCTGATTTGTTAGAACATGGAACAGCATCTGTCGCCGTATTTATTCACACTTCTCTTCATTTAAATCGGTTCTGTTTATAATTTCCCGTCGACATATATTACTTATTTGATTATTCGATTGCTAGGCCAATAGAAAAAATAATTCATAATACAGTCCCTATTAATTGTGTTATATTATTAACCTAAAAATGAATAACCTATACATGTGAACGTCCGAGACGAAATGTCGAAAAGAAGTTTCCTCTCGTTGTTCGCAATTGTTTTGGTCCCGAGGATAATGTTCGATTGGAAATCAGACGAACAACCAAACGTGCTTAATGGATTCAATAAGTGTTTGAAATTCAGCATCAATTTTGCAGAACCAAATGAATTTGTGAATTTTATCAACACATGTGTGCAAAACAATCAATATCCGAGGTATCAGCAATCGGCACTGGACAGATGTCACGTTCCACCGAATACCCCGTTATTCGGTTGTTAAACAATCAATCATCCCAATACTGCTCGGTCGAGTCTTGAATTTACAAGACGTATGCTTACCAGATATGGGGGGTCCTAGGTAGATATCTTCACGAGGTGTGTGTGTGTGTGTGTGAAAACAGTATGCCAAAAAAAACATTAAGGAAAAAATGGAATAAATCTGTCGGTAGTCTTGATTCAGCACATCTTTTGTCCAAGTTTCGAGAGATTCCCGAACAGCATATCCGCAAGCTACCATCCACCATGCCAAATATGCAAGTGCAGGCTTTGTCTCTCGGACCGAAGTTCCATAGTGTCAAAACCTAAGCGCCATTCGAAACTTTGATGAATCAACTGAATCAGCCGGTACACATTTTCATGACAACCCGTTTACAGACTCAAAAATTCACCAGCGCAGAATAGATAATAATTAATCGATCGAATTGTAAGAATAAACTAATAACAATCTCGTCTGGATGAGGGCAAATTTAGCTGCAGATCACGTGAGCAAGACAAGACGCAAGAGGCAGAAACCTAACTGGGAGAGATAATGAATAGATTGAACGCAAAACGCTTCAAATTACCGATGCTTTTTGACAGACTTGTTCCATCCGGCTCACAAACACCGAGACTGGATGGGTTAAATTTTCTTTTGAAATGGGCACTTGATATGATTAACTCACTTCATTACATCACAGTTCAAATGGATCTGTGAACTCCTGGAAGCTGTGAGGATATCCCTACCCATGCATAACGTAAAAGTTACTTTCGCTTTTTCCAATAAGGTTAAAAAGCTGTCACAATTAGACTACAATTTGACCCGGTTTTAAGGCTTACGTGTTTCCATCGACCAGCAAGCTATGCAGGATGGCTTATGTCAAGCGCCCAATGTCTCACCAAGATATTTTCTTCACACTTCGCGAGAAGAAGCAGCTCAAGCTGAGGGTCAACGCGGTTTAGGAATAGTCTTGAGTGAAAAGGCTGAAGCAGCCCTTCTAGACTGGATCCCAGCAACTATTGAGTTGCTTGTGTGCCATGAGACTGCAGGGATCAGTGGGCGTCCGGAAGGATAGTAGTGTTAAGCGTAGTTTACTTGTTATCTCGGCACATGCTCCAGCAGACTAAAGCACTGACATGGAGAAAGACGAGTTTATGACGAACTCGTCACTCTTGTTCGGAAAAGCAAACGCTCTGACATTGTAGTGGTAGCAGGTGACTTCAATGCACGAGTTGGAAAACTTAATGCATCGGGAGCCTGTTTAGGTGGGCGATTCGCCTTGTCTGCTCGGCAAACGGATAACGGGGAAAGACTTCTCCGCATCTGTACGGACAATGACTTATTCCCGTCTGGCGCTAATTTCCGACAGTTCGCGTCACACAGGGACATGGCATTCAAATTCAACAGGTAGTCTGAATCAGATCAACTATATTGCAGTAAGATACCGCCCTTCTCGGTCCTGTCCAGAACTGTAGATCATACTAGACCACGTACGTCGAATCGGACCATGCGTTAGTTTTAATGCGATTTTCGTTTCAGCTCAAAGGCCACCGACGCGGGCCACAAATCCCACTGATTGTCGAACGTCGGCTGTTCGCGACAGTGATGAACAAAAATTACCTGACAGACTAAGAACTTCGACGAGCAAAAGAGTAGACGAGCAGTGGGATCAAATTAAGTAGGCGATGCATTTGGCAGCGAATTTCGTCTGCGGTCCTAGATCTAGCGTTCATCAAAAACACGCAAGGGCCGCTAGGTCTACTGGAGCAAAAGCGCCAGCTGCCTAACTACAAAGAGGCGAATAAGGTGTGTCAACGGTTGCAGCGTCAGTTGACGATAAGCCTTAAGAATGACCGCGAAAGCTGGTGGGTTAAGGTAGCCGAAGACATGGAAGTGGCATCCGCTTCAGGTAACAGTCAAAGACTGTTTAAGCTTATACGTGACACGGTGGGCGGTTAGTGAAGTCGTGTGCGATAGGACTGGAGAGCCTAACCATGATAGACATTTGTAAGGCAGGAAATTCGATTTAGAAGATTTGCCCAAGTTCACAGTCAGGCACCGCATGGTAGACTATCCCGAAATCATTTTACGCATTCCATGCCACGACATTTCCCCCGTCAGTTGTGTCGGCTATGAGCACCAAACTCGGACATGTGCTAAATTTCGGCTAGCGAAAAACTGCAGTCGTGGATTTAAATAAACCATCATTTATTTTTTAATTCCCTTTTCAATGAAACAACAATCTACATCAATTTTCAGGAAGGGGGCCGTGGCCAGCAGAGGGCGGTCAAGTGGGGAAGTTGACGGCGGTGGAAGGATTCGAACCCGCGAAATTCACGTCCAAACGACACAACCACGACCTCATAAGTTTGAACACCGTAGGTCAGAAAAATTTGGGATAGCAAAGAGCACATCGAATACAAAGAAGAAACGTCCCAAACCTGACTAATATTTCCAAACTATTGGGGATGGTCAACGAATTGATTGGCTGAACCAGTACCAGTAAACGGGAAGGAAAAGAAGAGAAAGATCCCGTGAACGATGAACAGAAAAGAACAACCTGGCCATTGGAAAACGGAGTGGAGGAAAGCGAAAATAATTCGGCCGGCATATTCACCGGATAGCAATGAAATAGCGCAAAGAGGACGATAAGAACTTCCGAGGGAACAGCTGTATATTGACTTCAGAAATCATTGCCCATTTTAAAATCCTGATCACACACTAATCCGAATTAAGAAAAACCCAACATAAGTACGAGATGCAAAATCAATTTGACTGATTCTCACCAACCCCAATTGGTTACCATTCGGTCAAACACATTCATCTGTAAATACAATTAATCAGTCGCAAAACACCGACCACCTAGGCAATCACGAGGCCCAATCGATATTGAGAGCAAGAAAACCACAATATCCAAACATCGTCACTTTATTTGATTATATCTATTACAAATAGCGAATAAACTCTCCCACAACGAGTCAAATCCACGTGCTCCCAAATCAGAATCACGAAGCTTTGGGCAGCGTCGGAGCCTCGATAATCAGAGTGTGATCAACAAGTTGAGCGTTCAATGACAGCGGATCCACCGGATGTGGTACAGGGAACGACTTGTGAAACTCACGCACGTGTCGCGCCTTCTCGGGTCCACCGATATCTTCTTCCATCTCATGCTTCCC
>LUCM01009269.1:151742-165484 GCA_008360955.1 Fasciolopsis buskii
ACTCTTTTGATAGGTGTGCACTGGCCACTGTTTGCTGAGGAATGGAATATTTGAGAAGTCATGTATTCGACCCTCAAATAGTGTGTTACCGGCGTACATCGGGTCGGGGTTAGGGCTTCATTAGGCTCAGCTTTTCGCGTCACACTCGTCGTTTTCCAGTGGATGATGAGGGATCGCCCTATTTATCCATTTCTTTCCATTTTTTTATAAAGGGTGTTCTACAGAAAAGTTTGGGTCGTCTTCTAGTATCTTCTGGGGAACAGAGTTTTTGGTTTATGAATATTGCCACTGATTGTGGCCTTGATTACTAACCCGAAAGAGAACGAACTCAGGCAGGTATCAGTGTTCTTGAACGTCTGAAGCAAGAACCACTTTGATTGTCCTGATGCAAAAATCCAACAACCGTCCCCGTTTTAAGATCAAGGGATTCGAGGACCAATAGCGCCTTCCTAGAGCGTCTCATTCGGATGTTACAGCTGACCTGCACTAGGCTTGCCGCCACGTGAGGACAATCATGCAAGCTTCTGTATAGAAAGCGCCCTTGATGCATTCTGCAATATTTTGGCACGTACGCTGAGATGACAGAGTTAAGTCTATGTCAGAAGTCGTTCGGTTATTACTCTACATGAACTCTAAGTCTCTCACAGTACATAAGCCCGCCTGGTAGTTCAGTCGCTTCAGGTCCTCTCGCCGAGAGCACTACCAACACTGGAATCACCAGAAGCCCGCACCTCAGGATCCCCAGAAATATGACAAGGAGAACTTCACGGAAGAACTAGATAGGGATGTCAGTCGGATAATAAACCTGGAGTTTTGAATGCGAATCTCTTGGATAAAGCACACGCCGATGCCTAGTGTCTCCAGTGCCTGGGCTAAACAACCCTGGTGACCTAAACGCATCATTGCTCGCATATTGAATGCGGCTAGTTTTGAAGGGCGCACTCGCAGGATGAGTGCCGATGAAGCGGATTCGGTGAAAGTTGGATGCTGTCTGGGGCAGAACGAGAGAGAACTGGAACAGGACTTATTCCGATGACATTACCACTAGAGTGTCAGATTGCAGTTCCCGAAAAATATAAGGAAATAGGATAGGAAGTGGAATAACATCAGTTAATAGAAGAACAAACAATCGTGCATTGTGGTAGGTCTCTTTTTCAACTGAGCAAAGAAATAGTCTGCATCGCAATGCCTTCTGGGGTAGTGGATTGTACTCTCGGTCGCCCAGTGTCCAGACATAGGCTTTTTATCCAAAAATGAACTCTTAACGTGAGAGCAGCTAAGTGACTTCTCCAAGACAGAATAATCACTCCAGAGGAGCCAGTGGCCAGTTGCTTGGTTCATACACCTTTTCTGAGAAACTGCGCCAACACTGCCGCTACTTGTTCGCGGCCGCTTACTTTACGGTGGGCTTGAGTCTAGACCTTCTTATTTCATGTTCAACCATCCGGAGTGGTGCCGTCCTCCATTTATTCATCCCAGCCATCCTACTTTTTCCCCTCTTCGTCAGCTTCCCTCACCTCTTTCCCCTGCTTTGTGCCCCTTTTCTCTGCCCCCCCTGGCTTCTTGGCCTTGGGAAGTCGGGGTACGGATTAAGGAACTGTAGTCCATCATCATCATCATTCAGCGTTGAGCCTCACTGACCGCTGCTTTTCCCCACATTTAGATTTTTCTATAAAACGTGTGAATATCCAGTTCTAGACTAACGAATCTCTGCATTTTAGCTAAAGCTTGATGAACAGAGATGCAGTAGGAGAAGAAAGAGGGGCAGGGGGTAATCAGGCGAATTACATCCAGAACGGCCGCTGTTCTGGAGGCCTAAACATCTACTGGTTTCGATCAAGGGTTCAGAAAAAGAGGAGTTTCCGTAAACCGTCACTCTCTTAAAGAACGGCTTTAACAAATACGACCTTTTTCCGTAGAACAATTTCTGACCTGAGCATTAGAGCAACAACAAGTTGGTGACAACTCGTTTCAGTGACTCGTCACCCAGTCATTAATCACTATATATTTGGAAAAAATTTCTTATAGGCAGAATTGGAAACTATCATGACAAAATATGGGCGGGGAAGGGATTGGTGGTGTTGCATGCCAAATTGTTTCCCAAATAAGATTTTCTTATCAAATTTGCCGACAGCAGTGGATGCGAATTATGGATTATATGGGCATTTCACGGACCTCAGCAGAAGGGAGTTTTGGGTTGTAAAAATACGAAGAGTAATGCTAAAGTGGCAATAAGGTTTTGCAGCATTTGTCGATTATAAGACGGAAACCGCATAAACAATGGTGAGGAGGGATGATATGGACATGGAGAATGGCAGTTCTGGGCCACTGAGTCAGCGAGATTGGGAAAATTGAGACGTGTAAAAGATGTGACTGTATGTATCCTCTCGCGCGGTACGCCGTCATGTTCGGCGCGAGTGGGTCGGGTGATGATTAAAGATGAACAATGAGTAGAATAACGATTGGAAGAGGTGTATTGTAAGCGAACTATATGTGGCTTCGAATATGATTCTACCGTGGGATAGCTAGCTAATAATTTGGGGATCAATCGAGCTGTTATATACGAGGCCAGAGAGCTGATAATATTGGTTTGACTGACTGTCTGAGCAAAACATTCATCACTTAATCAACCCCGTGTCCAAAGCGGATCAAAATGTATAGAGTCGCTGCGGTGATGTTGGAACTCGTGTAACGGAATAATAAAAATACTACTTATTATCCTTGGTTTTAAAAGGGTTCTCGCAGCTGAATCGGTTCGCCGCAAACAGAAATACACGCAGTCGTCAAAAACAATCGAGGATTTGCCGTTGATAGTTGCTGGTGCCCGTAGGAGTAACGGGGCATGCTTTGAAGTACTCTGGAAGATAGACACTATTCCTAATGACTGGCCATTGCACGATTTTACTAACTTTCGGTCAGTTTTTGACCTTGTGTATCGTGAGATACTGTAGGGTGAATGTGATGACTGTTCAAGAATTAGTTATTTACCAATTCGTTTCAACGTTACTAAGTGCAATACAGTATAAACACGGTAGTCTTAATTCATTAAATATGAGAATACTTTACCGTCTGATGACCGCTGTTGTGCATCATTAACCAGTACAATCGGAGATTTCCATTCATTCCGTCGAGGAACCACATTCACATCAACACAATTTAACGTCGCAGTTCAGACACGTTACCCCAATACTGAAAAGCGCATGGAGTGAAAATGAAGGCGACCACGTTTTATTTTAAAATTGCCTGGTATCCGCGCATACAACGAGCCACCAAATCGGTTCGGCTAGCAACTAGGTTCACGTTGACGATCAGTGATTTGAAAATAACACGTTCCACATCGCCTCCGTTTCCGTTGACTCCTACTGTGCAATCTGTTGCTTACCCCCTGAATGTCATAGTCCAATTCCGTCCGTTTTCTATTCACTTGATACGTAGTTTTCCGATCACCCAAACAGTTGCGCAACCCCGTTTTTCGGAAGAAATACTGACGAATTACATTCACCAGCAAGGTGAATGAAATTTCAAAAAGCGGATAGGAATCAGATCGAAAGCTGACCAATTAAAGGGAACGAGAGACGGCACAGCTGCTTGTTGAGAACAATTCTCGAGCAACAAGAGTGAACCGGACGTGTTCGCGGCAGGACATGCAACTATCGACGGGATGACTTAGGAAGGAGCGTAGTATATGTCTAAGGACACCCCGACAATCAAACATGGTTAGTGAGTGACACGTTAATGAACGAATTGCTGTGGAAATGAGATCCCGAGCAAACCGGAAAACGGGAGTGCGCAACTGTTTGGGTGATCGGAAAACTACGTATCAGTGAACTAGAAACGACTGGAATGGACTATGACATTCAGGGGGTAAGCAACAGATTGCACAGTAGGAGTCAACGGAAACGGAAGGCGATGTGGAACGGAGAAACCGACGTTCAAGTGAGGATAACAACTCGGAAAAGTGGGACCCTTTAACCCTACCCGGTGGTGAGAGAATCTTCTTGGACCACAAGGAGACGATAACAGAGGGAGCCTAGTCAAGTGTGAATGACAAATGTGTTAACGAAGAGGGGAAAATCAAGACAATTGGTAAAATTCTATCCAAACACTAGAGTTGTGAATAAGCGTTGAAAGGGGGATTCCGGTCAAGCGCACAATGCAAACCCTCCGTGACTCTTGTCAGGTCAATAGTACTTGGAAGAATTATAGCCGCTATACAACAGTAAACAGACCCAAGAAATGCAGCTAGATGTACTTAATTCCATTTGTCTTCCTAACAGTACATACTCACTACGGACATTGGGTTTCCTGGTAGGCATATGATGGGGGTTGTCAGCACGTCACTCAATAACTAGATCGCAATGACACGCAGTAGGTTTCGTATGCTCTACTTTGCTTCCAAGACGAGTGTCTGCACATTTTGACGACCGTAGTCTCGAACAAACTGCACAGTTTCAATTGAGGCGGTTCAAGTTTGACTTTCATCTTTCGTTTACCACTTCTGTCCATTGTTGATCCAACACCGTCGCTCCAACTGAATCAAGCCCTCCCATTTTTCTGGAGTTTCACAACAAACCTCAAGACAAGTATAGTTCTAAATCATGAGTGTGATATAAGAGGTCTTGCACTACTGACTAACCTTTCACAGATTACCACCTCCAGACACAAATCGAAGGATATAGACAACTGGCAAAACTACAACTGGTTTTTTTTTTTTGGGAATCCTTCTTTCCGCATATTCAACGGCCCCGCCCCCCCCCCCGGCCCCCCACGAACAAACAAAAACACAAAACAAAACCGCCACACAAAGCCATACAAGCAACCCCCAAAGCGCACCAATCTAGCGCGATATCACAAACGGCCAGGACACGCACCACAGCCAAGATGGGCCCGGCAAAACACCCAAAACAACTGGCACGCAGGAGACAACGCAACAAAAGCGCCCACGCACATAAGCACACCACGACAACCCACCGACACCAACCGAACAGAACACGAAAAGCCAACAAACAACGCAGCCGCACACAAACAACAAGACACAACAAGACACAACAACAAAAACAAACCAAACGACCACAAGCAAAAAAACCCAAAAAAAAATACCCCAGGTAAAAAGGCAAAGCAAAAAAAAGCCCCCCACAAAACAAACACCACCCAGCACGGTTTCACATTGTGAATGTTATAATGTTAATACCACAGTATTCGCTGGAATACCGATGCTCAATTCGTTCAGAATATATTATCCGAGCCACGATGTGTGTAATTCATATCTGGGCAAAGTTAAACATTAGATCAAAAATTTACGAAGAGCGCATTTCGAAAGTCAGATAAAACAACAACACTTTACTACCGAAGGTCCCCAGCCATGAATAAATGCGCACCAGATTGTCATAGGTTTGACAAAAAATAGGGACCGGAAAAAAACTCCGGAAAACAATTTGTAACTTGTGACTTGCATAGCTCAATATTTTTCGTGTCGAATAACCACTAGAGATAATAAACCTATCGCTTACAAAGTGCAAATTCAGTAAATTACTCTAGATAGTGATTCTAATACATTTACCATGCTCAAATTACCACCCACAAGGAAAGCACACACAGCCATAGCCTATAAAAACTAGACCTCAACAAAACCGATACAATGATCCAATTGCCAAGGGACCGATGATCCAACTGTGACCCTGACTGACAACAGCCCAACAGGTACCAGTAAAAGCCGATAGAATGAAACAAAAATAGATAGACATATGGAGTCCCACAAGCTGTATAGGTAAAATATCAACTTAATATATTCGTCCATCTTATGAAACACTAATGATATTGGTGCAATCAGGCACTGATGGTTGGGCGAATATTATATACGAACCACCCTTTATTAAGCATGGTTATGGAGTAAGGATCACGGTTTAGCCACCCGTGACTTACCTGCTACACCGGATACAAGAAAGTAACCAATAGAACCTACTACCAAACTCGAACCTCTCCAAATGCCTAATAAAATGGTCCTAGATATTCTGAGAACCTGTCACAAAAACCCAGAGTATAACTCCTTAAGACACCATTACGAATCCAGATCAGAGAAAACAGTACCATGCAGTTCATATAACAAGGATCCGAAACTGACTCGTTAGAAAGAATGTTTCATACGGCCCACCTTCACATCCGGTCTGGCAGGATAGGCAAATGAGACATTTTCGAATCGGATGTTGCCTCGAAAACAACTCAAAACGACTCCATTGGCGTCCTTATCTATTGGAGGTATCTGGAGAATTATTTACGATATATATATAATATAATATAATATTAATACGTTCAGTTCTGACCGCTTAGGTAGATGGGCTAAAGAATAGCTAAAGAATTCGTTAGACCAACTCTGGGACTAATCGTGGCGAGTCCCGATGAAACTCGTCTTTGGCCTCAGAACAATTGCAGACACGACGAACGAGCGTGGACGTCTCAGTCGATTGCCATTGCGACCCAAGGAATCGCCCCATCGAACTGCGCACAACGACAGTTGAGTTAGGATAATAAATTATAGATGCACAACTACACAATCACACGGATATCTCAAACTTCTAGCTTACATAGCTGAAAAAGAGCGTGAATGTATGAGTTTGCTTCGTTAAGGAGCGAGCTACGCTACGGAATTGGCGCTAACATTCGGTGACAAACAGATTGCAATGTACCGGTAAATGTTTATTATGCAATTTCGCGAATAATGCCAAAATAAAGGTATAAAAATCAACCACAAGGTGTTCAGAAAGTAGCGCTAGGATTGGCTTACTTCGTGTGTTGTGGTCATTTTTTGTCCCTGTAGAGCCACATGCGCGCCTGGTACATTTGTGCGAGTGAGGCCGCCGTTGACACGTGTCACATCTGGCGCTACTCACTGAGCATCTTGTTGTGTGTGTCATTTATTCGAAGTCATGATCTTCCTTGAAGTAAGGAAGATCAAACGGTCGGAATATGGTGCAGATTGTTTTTATTATCTAACTCCTCAATAGCGTTGTTTATATCCATTCTCATTCGACTTCTCATCGCAGTGGTCGATTCTCGTTTTGGATTTCATGTCCTTGGACCGCCAAATGCACTTTTTGAATTCGTTGAAATCATCTACAGGCAAATCGGCTGCCGTAACCCGCGGCAAAGATCAGCTTACCACAACTCAAATGTGTCACTTTGTGAAAGAAATATAAGGCTAATGTGTAAATAAGAAACTTCCGAAACCAAAATGAAAGTTCTCTGGGATAAATACCCAAACTGAATGAAATCGACCGTTTTACCAAAACGTCAGTCCATTATCACTGCTACGGATAAAATCACATGGTTTATATATCCGAGATATATTCTAACTATTTCCTGTTTTCCTACACAATCAGACCCATAATTATGGTTTCCATTGCGTTGCCGTGCTGTTTAAGAACCTTCAAAGTCGCACAGATGATTCGCCCGTTTCATATTGGAGGAAATACGGTGAAGTTTTAATTTGCATGGACGCCACCAACTAACCTTAGTTTATAATACATAAACAGCCTTTGTTGTCTCTGCGGGTGCCTTGTCTTTGTTCAGCTGCAGATCGACTTATCAAATTCGACGAAACTTGCAATGGGTTAGGCTAAAAATTTGTGAGAAATTACAGTGGGAGAAAAACCCGCCGTTTTCGTTTGATGCGGTATTCTCATAGTCCCTGATTTTCTACACCTAACTTCGTCTTTCGTGAATGGTTTATTACATCGTTGAATTTCTGTTTCATTTCTCTCAATAATCAGCAAAACTTGTGATGAGTGTATGCGCACCACTGGGTGTGGATACTGTTACTCATTAGAGGAGCACAGTTTCACGAAAGTTGTGAATGGCTCCTGTACGCTGTCTGCTGGTGCATATGCTACACATTCCGCTTACGGGCGGTGCTCAAATGTGTATGTCCAATCGTTCTCTTTAATGATTCGTTTTTTGTGGACTGAGGTTGAAATTCGTCAGATCGACCGTCCTTCATATCTCCGCACAATTTCTATCCCCATGATTGCCGTATTTGTCATCTTTTACTATCAAATCATGGTTTTCATAATTCTCACCAGCTGTGAGCCAGAAAGAAAGGTGTTTAGAAGCTCACAGTTATCGTGGATAAGTACGCTTCTTCTGGCCGAACATCCTTGAGGATTTCATCTCGATTTGTTTCCGTGTCAGCCAGTAGCCAAAAATCGTCCCTCCTTCCTGTCCGTTCTGACTTACTAGATCCACCTCCCGATGATCCTCGGGTGGTTGTCTTTTAAATCATCGAATAAGCGGTCAACTGAATTCGGATACTACAGTTTTCCTAGTGGTATTCTCAATTCACCAGGAGTTTAGCGACTGTTATTATCCAGGGGCGATCTGACACAAGACGATAGTCAGCCGATGGACACTCTGTTGCATCATTAACAAACCCAGCCGTTCATTTGCACAATAGTATGTTTTCTCCGACCGTAAATTATTTATAGCCATCATGACATCGGTTCCCCTGACACTTACTTCGACGCCAGCGGAACACTCTGTTTCACATTTGTAAACTCAGATCACGCGTTGCCTCATACACGCTGTTGTTTGCGCCTAGTCTGTGGTCACACCAGTCACGAAAATCCGCACCTCCTACATAGTCCGATTTCCAGCGATATCACCGACTTCAAGTTCCTCTTTGTACGGATGGAAATTGATGATTATTAACTGATCACAATCATTACGAGGTGAGAGTCATCATGACTACGATGGCATAGTACGAATCGCGGCAGTCGGAAACTCATCAAAGGAACATTGGAATTTACAATGGCTCACGTTAGCCAGCGAAAGAGCCGTCACTAGATCAACGTAAGCAACTTGATTTTGACGATAGGGGTCATATTGTGTTTCTGCTCACCTGTTTTTCTCCACCAGAGCTAGTAGGAACAGATGATAGATAGTCGAGAGGTTAGAATCGATTGGAGATTTACGGACGCATTAATCAGGTGCCTCCTCACTTTTCTTTAATATAAACCCCCAAAGTTATTGTAAAGGAAAGTTTGTTTTCCCAAGAAGAGGGCCCCAATTTTTCCAAAAAAACGATATTTTCGGGTGCCATTTGACCAATTCTGCAGGGTTCTTTGCCAAGACCAACTGAACAGGATCTAGTCAATGCGCTTCTATGCCATGAGACTGTAGGGATCAGTCGGCGTCCGAAAGGATAGTAGTGTTAAGTGTAGTTTATTTGTTATCTCGGCATTACGCTCAACAGACTGCAGCACTGACATGTAGAAAGACGAGTTTTACGATAACCTCGTCACTCTTGTTCGAAAGAGCAAACGCTCTGACATTGTAGTGGTAGCAGGTGACTTTAATGCACAAGTTGGAAAACTTAGTACATCGAAGTCCTGTTTAGGTGGGCGATGCACCTTGCCTGCACAGCGAACAGACGACGGGGAAGGACTTCTCCAATTATGTGCAGATAATCATTTATTCCTATCTAGTATGAATTTCCGACACAGTTCGTGTCGCACTGCGACATGGCGCTCTAACTCGACAGGTACTTTGAGTCAGATTGACCATATCCCAGTTAGCTACCGTTTGCGCCGTTCCGTCCAGAAACGGTAGATCTTACTGGACCACCGTGCGTCGAATGGACAGCGTTAGTTTTAATGCGATTTTTGGTGCAGCTGAATGGCCATCGACGCAGGCCACAAAACCGATTGGCTGTCGAACGTTTGTCTGATTCGGCTGTTCGCAACAGCTACGAACAAACTATCCGAGGGACTGAGAGCTTCAACGAGCAACAGAGTAGACGAGCAGTGGGATCAAATTAAGCAGGCGATGCATTTGGCAGCAAATTTCGCCTGTGGTCTTAAGTCTAGTGTTCATCGGAGACACTGGATCTCACAAGGATCGTTGAGTCTACTGGAATAAAAACGCGAGCTCCCTAACTGCAAAGAGGTGAATAATATGCATCGACAGTTGCAGCGTCAGTTGACCATGAGCCTTAGGAATGACCGCGAAAACTGGTGGGTTAATTTAACCAAAGAGATGGAAGTGGCGTCCGCTTCAGGTCACAGTCAAAGACCGTTGAAGCTTTCACAGCCTTAAACTCTAATTGGCCACAGTGTCATTGGTGACTGGTGACGTGGACCAGTCGACGCCAGCGGAACACTCTGTTTCACATTTGTAAACTCAGATCACGCGTTGCCTCATACACGCTGTTGTTTGCGCCTAGTCTGTGGTCACACCAGCACGAAATCCGCACCTCCTACATAGCCGATTCCAGGCGATAATCACCGACTTCAGTTCCTCTTTGTACGGATGGAAATTTGATGATTATTAACTGATCACAATCATTACGCAGGTGAGATGTCACATAGACTACGATGGCATAGTACGAATCGCGCCAGTCGGAAACTCATCAAGGAACATTGAATTTACAATGGCTCACGTTAGCCAGCGAAAGAGCCGTCATAGATCAACGTAAGCAACTTGATTTTGACGAGTAGGGGATATGTTGTTTCTGCTCACCTTGTTTTTTCTCACCAGAGCTAGTAGGAACAGATGATAGAGGTCGAGAGGTAGAATCGATTGGAGATTTACGGACGAATTAAATCAGGTGCCTCCTCACTTTTCTATGTTATAAAACAGTTCCCATTTGTAAGAAGTTGTTTCAAAGGCAATCCAACTATTCGGGGTGGCATTTGACCAATTCTGCAGGGTTCTTTGCCAAGACCAACTGAACAGGATCTAGTCAATGCGCTTCTATGCCATGAGACTGTAGGGATCAGTCGGCGTCCGAAAGGATAGTAGTGTTAAGTGTAGTTTATTTGTTATCTCGGCATACGCTCCAACAGACTGCAGCACTGACATGTAGAAAGACGAGTTTTACGATAACCTCGTCACTCTTGTTCGAAAGAGCAAACGCTCTGACATTGTAGTGGTAGCAGGTGACTTTAATGCACAAGTTGGAAAACTTAGTACATCGAAGTCCTGTTTAGGTGGGCGATGCACCTTGCCTGCACAGCGAAACACGACGACGGGAAGGACTTCTCCAATTATGTGCAGATAATCATTTATTCCTATCTAGTATGAATTTCCGACACAGTTCGTGTCGCACTGCGACATGGCGCTCTAACTCGACAGGTACTTTGAGTCAGATTGACCATATCCCAGTTAGCTACCGTTTGCGCCGTTCCGTCCAGAACGGTAGATCTTACTGGACCACGTGCGTCGAATCGGACCATGCGTTAGTTTTAATGCGATTTTTGGTGCAGCTGAATGGCCATCGACGCAGGCCACAAAACCGATTGGCTGTCGAACGTTTGTCTGATTCGGCTGTTCGCAACAGCTACGAACAAACTATCCGAGGGACTGAGAGCTTCAACGAGCAACAGAGTAGACGAGCAGTGGGATCAAATTAAGCAGGCGATGCATTTGGCAGCAAATTTCGCCTGTGGTCTTAAGTCTAGTGTTCATCGGAGACACTGGATCTCACAAGGATCGTTGAGTCTACTGGAATAAAAACGCGAGCTCCCTAACTGCAAAGAGGTGAATAATATGCATCGACAGTTGCAGCGTCAGTTGACCATGAGCCTTAGGAATGACCGCAAAAACTGGTGGGTTAATTTAACCAAAGAGATGGAAGTGGCGTCCGCTTCAGGTAACAGTCAAAGACCGTTGAAGCTTTCACAGCCTTAAACTCTAATTGGCCACAGTGTCATTGGTGACTGGTGACGTGGACCAGTCGACGACAGCCGAACACTGTTTCACATTTGTGAACTCAGATCACGCGTTGCCTCATACACGCTGTTGTTTGCGCCTAGTCTGTGGTCACACCAGCACGAAATCCGCACCTCCTACATAGCCGATCCCAGACGATAATCACCGACTTCAATTCCTCTCACATTTTGAATATGCTTATTGTCACAATAAAATATTCAGTGTTCGTGTCTTGTGACGCAAAAATAAATGAGACGTGTGTTCTAAGTCGGCTGCAAATCCCCAATCGATTCTATGCGCGGCTGCTACCTCCAGTTCTCACTACATCCAGTGAGAAAAACCAGGTAGAGCAGCTCAAATGTTTGTTTGCTAATCAAAATCTAATAGCTCATAATAGTCTTCGATGATCAAAACTCACTGATCGATTCTTCTCCTGGCTATTTTGGTCCTTCGGTATTCATCGTCTTTCTCATGTGACGTTTTCGCTCACATTATCGATTCGCGTAATCAACTTGAAGTTGGCGCGGCTGTGCTGAACTCTGACCTGAGTAATAGTTATGACGAGTCACTACCCGCTACCCTTACAGTCCGGGCTAGCATTAGGATGAGGTCAAACATGACATTCATATAGTGCCAAGCGCAACACAGGACTAAAGACCGTATAGATCTCAGAAGCGATGGATATCCTCGATGTCAGTTGTTCTGCTGGATGTCGACAGATCCCTTTTTCCTGATTCCACATGCAACGAAACGCGCACGCTCTTGAGAAGTCGGACGATGAGAAGTCTGATAGACGACCTCGAGCATTGATGGATAGGAGTTGTAGGGAAGTGGAAGATGTTTGGGGCCGTCGACAAAAGTCCTTACGTTTGTCGGCTGATCATGAATTTTGGTTGTAGTGTTGTGCCTGGTCGGCTGGAATTTGGGTTCATTAGTTTGCTAGTCGGCTGCTCAGTGTAACCTCCGTTCTATTATCCCAAGATGGCGTGGCATTTCAGTTTTCTTCTGTTGGGCTACTCTATCCGTTGCCTTCCCTTGCCGCATGTATTCTTGCTAAAGGGAACGGCTGATCGGTATTGCTCATCTGATAGACTGTTATTTAGTAATCCATCTCGAGAGTTTGTCAAATCGTTTGTCCGAATCATCGGCGTATTTTTCTACTTGGCGTAGCTCATTATGGTTACTGGCAACTGTGACAGTGGTCTACAGTCTACTTGGACGTTCAGCCTTATATGAAGGTGTATGATTTGAGCATTCGGTCACTCTTCTATAGCGGGTTGTGTGACTTTCATATCGTCCTACGGCTTTCGACATTTATATAGTTGCCCTTTTCGTTTTTTCGCTCTAGCGAAAATTTGGAACTCATTGTTAGGTATCTCGTTTACTGCATGATGTCTTTTGTGTGGGTACTTAATTGAAATGTAGGTATGTATGTCGTTTGCGTAATCCATCACAAACACATGTGATTAGGACGTCAAAAAATATACCACCGTAGTAAACAGTGGAGCTAAGACTCCAGGAGCTGTCCTTTTCACAACACACAGGATCTTTATCATCTGCACATTCATCACAAAGGTTAGTCCGATTGGTTTATCTGCGATCATCTCGTTCCGAAGCCAAATACACCTTGAATGTATTTCGACCGCGTTGTTTCCCTCTGAGATGCACGGCAAATTTCGCGTTCGAAACTGTCCTATTAAGTTTGTGTTCTATCAATAACGCTAAATTCAAGAAATCCGAACAACAAGATCTACGGTAACCTAGTCGCCCCGGCTGAATATTCTCAAATGCATATTACCTCCGTGCTATCTGAAATTGTACCATAGCAGGAAGTTTGAATATAATTGTTGATTTTGGTCAGATTTCAATGGGATCAGAACGATAGTGAGCCTACTGTTCGTCGTCAGGTATTGATTTTTAGAGTAAATGCGTTTCTACTAAGTTTATCTCCGTGTCACTTGGTTCGCACAACCAGATCCAACAATTCAGTCTGTTTTTCCCATGCAAGCGCGGCTTTGCGTATGTGCATGGTGTCTTAAAGC
>LUCM01009271.1:0-43175 GCA_008360955.1 Fasciolopsis buskii
CCTAGCATGAGACTTGAAGATGAAAATTCTGCAGTCTTGAGTGCGGAATGCTCCTAATATCATTGTAACAGTTCCCTTAGCTACAGCGGTCTGATGGTGAGCCTGCTCGTGGAAGTTGAAGGAGCAGGAGTATTGTAACCCTAAGTCCCTAACTATGTGTGATACAAGAACTGGCATGTCGTTTATAGAGTGGGCGCCTAGAGAAGCATGGCATTTATATGTCATCAGAGAACTTTTGTCAGCAGAGAACTTCATAAGCCACTTGGAACACCAGTTATCAAGGGACTCAAGGCCTTCTTTGATAAAAGCAAGAGTGGAGCTAAACGAAGCAGCCTCAAAAGAGTAGGCTATTTTAATGTTATCGGCAAACAGGAGTGGTGTGCCATGACGAATAACTTTAAAGGTATCAATAATGTAAAGCAGGAAAAGAAGAGGACCCATTGTAAAGTCAATATCGTTATGGAAGAACGAGGCTCAGGCTGCACGTAGAAATCGAGACGACGACGTAGTACTCTGTAAAAATGCAGAAACACCGATGTCTGTTTGCATGGTTCTGTCGTACAAAGTCTGGGCAGTGCTTCTCTGACCGTGCGGACTGCCGAGCTGTGCTGCGTAGACGGCCAAATTTCCTGCGTGACAATACTTCTTAATTCCTTCTTTTCCACGGTCCTATTCAGTGGTAAATTGCCGACATTTTCCAAGGTTTTGTTCACTGATTGTCAAGCGTCAAGACTAGTAGATCGCACGGGGTTGACCATTTAGTTAACTGCTTCTAATTAATAGGATACATCTTTTTCTGATGCCTGGACATCATATATCAAGACGAGGCATGGATTACCAGTTTCTGTGATAAGTCCTTCTTAACCAGGAAGAAGTGAAGAGGTTTAAGCACAAAGCCTCTAGGGGCTATGCTGGTAACATATGAGCTCTGTGAGTATTTGCTTCAGTTTCTTGGTTGCTCAGAGAATTGCCGATGCCCATCAACCCGAGGTGTTACTTGTACTATTTTTCTGCGAAGGCACCAGGACGTCCAGCATCTCGTGGAATTTACGCCTTGCTGTTCAGCCACCCTTACTCCCCATCCAGGTAACCCTTTAAGCATGAATATAATTGGCCCTACCATGAATAATAACCACCAGATATCCAGTTTGCCACAGTCTGTAATTCTGGCTATGAGTTTAAACATATGACTGAATTGGAGCGCGAAACCCAATGACATGTGGCCAGTCTTAACTAGTGGCAGCTGAAATATCGATTCATCTACATCGCCAGCATATTTGATCCAAAGCGATGGGTTATACCCAGTTCTGCATCTGGTGTTCCTCTTAACCTGATGGACCACGACTCCCTGAGTTGGCATCTGAAAGACCTCCTGAACCGCAGTCTGCGTGGAGCTTTCTGTTTCTTTCTAACCCGGAAAGGTCAAAGACCCCTACAATGTGGGTGATTTTGACGCTGTTCGCAATGCTTCCCAGTGTCTGGGTTGGCTGGAGATTGTCAGACTACCCCTCGGATAGAGGCCTCTGAACAAATAAGGTGACAATCCTACGATCTTTAACACTCAAACCAACAACATATCCGTGCACTTATTTCCCTTTGTTTGAATTCGGAATCGTTATGGGGAGTCCCCGCTAATGAGTAACCCCACAACACTTTCAATAATGCATTCTTGTTTATCGACTTATACGGTCTTCCTACCTGGTCGGATGTGACCGGTTTTGGCAAGCCAAGTCTAGGGAATTACAACAACTTGCGCTCCAACTTCCCCTTTTGCGCAGGAGGCTTCGGCCGACTTCTGTTTTTTCTCAAAGCTCTTGAGCGTTGGAATCCAACTGTCTGGCCTCTGCAACACGGTGAATTAGAGAAACCATCTCAATTCCGAATAGGGAAGGCATGAGAGTTCCGTTTTATGCAAAAAAGAACTGCGGTACCCACTCAGCAAGAAGATATATAAAGAAAAGAGGCATATAATGTTTTGCTCTATTTCATCGTTTGTTTTTAAAAAGACGGCAATAGCTATACAGTATTAAAAAACGAATTTTGCATGCTGTGAGGTAAAACTTCCTGGAGTATGCCGTTACAAACACAGACTTTTGTGTGAGTTAAGAAGTCCCCCTGCGCGCCCTTTCTAAGACGACATTTGAACAATTTTGGAATGCTTCGGAAAATGTTCAGATTGGAAAACACAAAACAGATCTACGAAATCAAGAAATAAACCATCTGCTTTTCTGCAAACTTCCAGTGGGCAAAAGTCCAGGTATCCGAGTCGTCTACAGGGTGGAATATCGGAAAATAATCAAGCTTATATATAAATACATAAATAAATAGTATATATTTCTCTAATTTCGATGGGTATGCGCAGGGCAAGATCAAATTTGTGCAAGTAGTGCGCAACAGAAACGCGGAAAGATCGTTTCCTAGCAATTTAGTAATGGATGATTATGCTACGGTATTCAAATAAATGGTGGGGAGATATGTGCCTCAGAGCGCCTGAGATTTATGTACTTTGATGGACGTAAAGTCACATCTCACTAGGTTAGAGAAACGGAGAAACTATTTGTTGGCTAGCTGTTGGTGCTTATAGAAAGACAACACTTTATAGTCCTAAAAACGTAAGATTTTGTGCTGCTGAATGATCTGTTCTGCATAGTCCAAAACTGTTGACACGAAGCATTGCCAGACGATATAAATCGTTGTTGACTTTGTTCGGCAGGTTTCATCCGGTGGACCTGGGTTTCGCTTGATTCTCGGTTGATTGCAATAATGCAGTTTCTTATCCTAGTTGTTGATACCGTTGGCATGTACAGTAATGTTCCCTGGGGCGTTAAAAGAAAGATCGTTCATATGGACAAGGAACAGAAGGGAAGCAAGCACTGCTTCTTTCTGGAGTCTTTCATGGATAAGGGAGCGACCAAAGTAGGGGGGCCGTGAATGAAGGTGAATGATCGACCCATACGGGAACTACAATGCAGTTGGGCGCTTCCTACAAACAGACCTGTTTCCTCCATGCAGATTCCGTTTGGTGAACCCACGAGGCGTTGGGTGGTACGTACCAGCCTCCGAAGCACGCATGTTACGGGTGCAATAATGTGAAAGTTAGGAAATCAATATGTGCGGTATAAGTAGGGTTTATGGCCACTCAGTAGTATGGAGAGGTAAGGCGACGTGTGATACTGTCGGAACAAGACAAAGAGATTGTTCTAATGTTGGCAGGTCATTATTCGACAAAAAAGCATAAAAATATCGCCCTCTGTGCCCATTTCAGCAAAATTGAGAGAACAACCGCTTGCATGCTAATATGAACTTGTAGAATGCCTTGGGCACAGTTGTAGTGAGCCAGGCACGCATACGTGAGCGTCGTCATTTTCATTGGAGGCGTTGCATAACAGAGTGAATTTGGACAAGGTGAAAACTTTATTTATTTCTTGATGGAAGTTATCAGAGGCAGTGGCAGCACGTACGAAAGAGTAAATGTTTTTCAAGTCTTACAAGTCATTTGATTAAGTGAAATAGCTCCTCCAAGCTGCAGAGAGAAATAAAAGACTTTGTGAACCTGATGGCCATAAGTTTTGTGACCACTCCAATCAAAAAGAGAAAATATCCCCTATTTGAAAGGATAAAATGTGGAATCATTGAAACAAGAAAACCATCTGAACGGAGGTTTTGAACTACTGTCTAGAAATCACGGACAGGTTTTCGGAACATGGGAAGTAGTTATAGCAATTTCTTCCGGAACACCAACCAGTGAAGATGCAGGCTTCTCAAGAAGTCCCGTTTCGACGCAAGACCTTTCAAGAATGTGAAGCCAGTTTTTACAAAACCGTCAAATTCGTTCTAGCTGCTCCAATGTTAGAAGACTTAAAAGAAGGATTCCCGAGCTCTTGCGCATAGTACAAAGAACTGATTGACGTCGTACGCCAAACTCTTCGCCTTACCAAATTTTGCGAGGTGCCGAATCTAGATCTCAGTGGTCCTCCAAGTTGCGTATATCTGCATCGACAGTGGGAGTTTTTGCCTAATGTCAGAAAAAAATCTGCGTTGGCTCCATTAGGTTTGCCGTAGTTTTACAGCTTTCTAGTTGATTGGGTAAGCACCGGGCTAGAACGAGAAACTGAGGGAGAGCGGCTCTCGAACCGCGGTTAGAAAGTGAGCAGATATCAAGTTTATTTCCATAAGCAAATCAGTAAAGGAAAGTAAAATAATTCCTCAGTGTCAAACGGGTAATAAGGAGGAGAACTTTACTGTCCGGAGAAAAATCTGGTGTCTTGTGACGATCGACCCTGGCTAAACCAGTGGCTCTGTTGTTTGAGAATGTCGATGTGCTTCACCTATGGTTTTGTTGACGAGTTTATCATGGTTTACTGGAAGGTTCTGATTCTTAGAGCATCGATTGGCGTTGACGGTGACTAGTTGTGGAACCTCCGGCTTGGAGCCCCAGAGAACAATGCCACCCTCATGTACGACACTGTCGGAAGGCAGGGTTTGACTTCTGTCCTTAGGGTACACTAAAAAAGAGGGGATCGATCACCAAGCCTTGTAGCACTCCCGCAGTAACTGGCGATGATGTGAGGTTTTCTCTGCCTTTAAATGTAGGTTTTATCCGGTTAGAAAGGGCTACACTATTCCTGGTATTTCACAGATAATGAATCTGCGACATAACCTGAAGTAAAAGCCTCCGACCTCTTTGGCAGTAGAGGCCACGCAAGATAGCCCATCTCAAGCCAAGCTTAAATCATGCCTGAAAGATCAATTAGCAGGGGTCTGATAAAGCAGCCTTTTTGTCCTCCAGCCTTGAAATGGCAAATCAATCCAAAATATGTGCGGAACAATAATTGATTCAAGGTGTACTCCAATCAAGCTGGGTCATCTCTGCGACATTACAGGCAGAATCCAGTGAGAACCAAAGGCGTTCGTTGGAACGCCAATCGTTCTTCTACCTACTAGCTAAGCTTTCTAGCAGTGTTAGTCCAAAACTTCAATGGAAGAGACAAACAACAATTTCTAAAGTGCATCAGTCGTAAGTCGGAGAAAACAGGACCGTGCTGCGTATTGCGTCGAGTACGGCACGTAGTGATAAGTGTACACCAAATCCGAGTGCCCTAGAAGAGTGAACTGACTTTGAAATAAGAAATTCTGGTAAGCGTTCAGAAAACATTCTGTGCAGTGGACAACCGCAAAGTATCAATCGATCGAATGCCTCAGGCATCTTTTTTGCAGGAAGTTTTGTTATTGTTCATTCTTCTATTATAGGGTCAAGATACACTACCACAATTAATTGCGGATAGGGAGGTATATCTGATGACGGAACTAGGGGAGTTAGAAGAAACAGAATTATTGCATTACCCAAACATAATTGCTTATTTAACTCTTACTTATGCAAATCCGCCAAACTGCAAAAGCAGGTTGTTCCAGCGAGACCCCATGAAAATTTCAAACTACGTGAACGCTTTGTCTGCGAACATTGTTTCCTTCCAGACGGTTATGTGTAAACTAAAACAGTGAGCCGTCTGCAAGTATTTCGAATGATATTCAGAATGCATTCCACGGTCTGTCTAGGTGTTCTTAAACATGGATATCTATGGAGACCGGGAAACTGCTTCAATCGACCATATAATTTGATGGTTTGGTTTCACAGCGGCGTTGAACCAGTTAGGGCCGCAATGACGTCAGAAACGTGAAATGATCTCTGAAAGCACCACAATTCAAGGGAATCACAGATAACCGGACCGACTATCCGAGGTTCGGTCTCGAAGTGTATACTTCAGAGGGACAGGGCCTCGAAAAACTTCCTCGTTTTCAGTTCCACTGTTTCCTAACCGAGATGAAAACTCATTCCACCGCTTAACCAACTAGGCCTAAGAAAAGATGGATTTCCTTAGCTTCAGCTGCACTATTTGATGCTAGCAGATCTGTCTTTCCGCATGGGAGGCCCAGACCTCTGAGACCTTTATTGGCCGAAAGCCTGAGAGACGATCGGAAACCGTGCTGGATAAGGAAGCGTAGACGGACTTAAAAGGCCGTGGATATAAAAAATGGATGTATCCATTACCGAGTGATTAGGAATACTGGTTGGTAGAAGACCCGAATGCGCTAGGCAACTAATAAACCCGACGGCACGCAGATTTCCCCGGAAGCGTTGAGTGGTGCCTTGGGAAAAATACTACAGAGAACAGCTGATTAGTCCAGATCCAAAATGGTCTTCCAGTTATGCCTGCAAGCGAACAATTGCGGTAGGTATCAGGAAGATAAGTTTTCTCGGATGTTACAAGGTGCCTAAACCAGATGGACTGTAATCTTCCTATTTCCCTGAATGTAGAAAAAGTTAGCGCTGGATTTAGCGGTACTGTTTGGGTGAACCTGGAAAAGAAAATTGATTCGTGTGGACTAGCGTGGATTGGAAAGTGCGCGGATTTGCAAGATAGGTCATCATGCGAAAACCGCAGAGGAATTCTCTTAGTAGACATTACATGAACACTGTTTGTTAGGCTAATCTTCCAAATTCTGTATCGGTAATCACGAAATGCGTAAGCGCGAGAACGTAACCGGGTTTTATTGACAAACTCTCGGAACAGACGTATTTGTCGTAAGCCCAAAATTTTTGTCCATCTTGAGTTGACTCAGTCGATCGCACGGTTCTTTGGCGCAGTCTCAATCTGATGGGTTTGCCAGAGAATTTCACTTCACTTAGCCACTCTCTGTGCCGAAAGCCGAAGCCAATTACGAACATATGGCAATGATTCACTCTTCACCACGAGAATTTGTATTCGTCATCAAGGTGATCTTGGTGATAACCCTATTCTCATATGAGAACAACGGCAACGATACTTACTCAAACAAGAATTTAACCGACTTAAAGTATTCAGACGAATATGTACTGCTGAGTGAAGGCTGACGTAAATTTCGGGTTAATAATCATCTTCTGAACGACTGTATAAACAGGTTCACAACGTGTTTTGCCCCTTTTGAGCTGAAAATACTCTTGCAGGACCGGAGTTGCTCGAAGCTTAACCTTGCTCTGGAAAAGAAATAAATGGGTGAAGTAGATGGACCGAGCTAAACGGGTAGTCGTATTGGAGCCATTGGTCATATATCAGACGGAGTGAATTCAAGAATACAAAAGACTCGATCGACATTCACTTGTTTCGGACGCCTTTGCCACCATAGTGATAGCTGGTTGTCGGCCAGAAATCGAATATACTTTCAGTGACTTTTAGTGTTTCCTCTTCGTCGTCTTCGTTTTACTGGCATACTAAGGTGGGAAAATACTGCCAATAACTTGGGATCCAAGACTAACACACTGGACTCCAGTGTTCAATCTTTAGAACACAGGGGTGAAATTGGGTATGTTCTCGGCATACTCATAGAAGGCTCACATAGTTGTGCACTGTCCGCTGAGGTGGGTAATGCTTGGAGGATGATAAGTCAATAGAAAGAAAAATGTTTATGGTAGATTTAGCCGGAGGACCGGCTTGCGAGGTAGATGCACATTTAGGACGAACTTATGACTACACAACTGCAGTGTGGACTGTGAAACGGTCATAACTCCCTCCCCCCTGGAAGGCTGAAACAACAGTATCCAGAATGCCAGTACCAGTTCAATTGAACCCGGGGAAGAAAATAGCAAAACAAAAGACGATTTGACGTGGCTCGGAATTTAAGCGGGTCAAAATGACGCAAGGGCAAACTAGAACAATTGCGATATGCATTAAAACCTAGTCTCCTTTGGCAATCAAATCAAAACTGAAATGTTGAACTGCGACGAGTGTACAGGAAAACGACGTGACACAATGCCGTATAGCTCCCTTGCCCTCTTTACCTAAGAACCATTCGTTCAGATTTGTGCCGAGCCGTGAACATCCCTCGACCGCCATCGGCCCAAGAATGTCTCTATCCAACTGACCGACATTCGTTCGAATGGACTGAAAATAAATCTTAACTCGATTTAAAGTTGCCTTCCCCCCTCGATTACGTAGCATGGGCTTCGAGCCATTCCAATGCGTTGTTAATTTGAACCAATCAATTATTACACTCGACTACAGATGGTGCGTTACTTCAAGCACTTGACTTACTACACTTGCCTCTTTTACAGTGCTCACATCAGGAGTAATTGCTCTTTGGTATGTTCCAGCCTGGCACAACATTCTGGCGGACACTTTTAAGTGCCATCACAAGCTAGGTGTTCACAATCGCGGTCCAGATAATAGTTGGTTGTGAGTAATAGCATTGCACATTACGGGTTTACTGTAGATACCTGCACGAGTAATGGTACATAGCCGTCTTGCCGCAACCGCCACCCACTTATAAATGAGTGAAGAAAAAGTGAATGGAGCACACAGAAAGAAGTACTGCCACGAATCCGTCATGTGGTATTTACTTATGCCAATCATACGCATCAGATATAGCTAAAACCACTGACTCAGAGTCATCTTAAAATTTAAGTGGGTTTACGTACCTTTGCATCGAAAATAAATTTGGTCCAACGTTAACCCATAGTAGCGTTAGTTTGCGCGCAACTGAATTCTTCCCCGATATTCTCGGAGTTTTACAAGCAATCCATATATATAACGTCCATGATATCTAGTGAAGATAAACTCAACAATGACCACTGATAATTTTCTCCAATTTTTAACTGTGTGCTGTTGCTAGGTTCAATGGCTGGTAACACAGATGAGATTACGTTACAGCTGAGAATACCCACAAAATCAGTCAGGAAAACAATAAAGGATTACATCCCTCTCAATTTCTCTAGCATCGAGTCAGCTCTGTAGGACGTGCTATTCAGCTGCTGGACTAATAATAAAGCCATAGATAATTGATCTCCGATCATCGATCAAATGAATGATGCCTAAACCCCATGGTGGCGACAGAAAAAGGGAAACCAAAACAGCGTTGACAAAAGCTGAACTTTGTCTTGGACACCACACACGTTCAACTCGATAAGTTGATTACGATAACAGCACCCCATCTAACTGAGTGAAAATAGAAAACTAAGTGACAAAATTGCTCAACACGGGAACGCAATTGTTTTTTTCTCAAATATAGTGAAATCAGTTACACATTCAATCGCGAGGAAGCACCAGATACGAAAATGATGAAATATTCACCGACAGAAAGGGGTGCACAGAGGAAAGAAGTAGAACGTAAGACAAATATGGGTTGAGCAGAAATTAACGGTAGCGTATTTTCGGTGCTCAAAAGGTCATTCGTAAAAGTATACTAATTTAAAGAAGAGAATGAGCAGATTGTGTTTGGTTGTCAAGACACAAGGACATATGGCATAGACAGAACTGTACACCGTCAAAGGATACGAGGATGCACCTATAAGAATTGAGCCCGCAAATTCCAGTTGTACATAGTACCAGAAAACGCCAGGAGCATCGAGGCATCTGATCAAATGTATTGGTACATACCCAAACTGATGAAAATGGCTATGTGGGGACTGGTAGATTGCCCGATGTGGTTGGAAGGCGGAGAAATGAGACAGCAAAATAGAAGAAAGTGAAAGCACGAGGTTGCCGTAGTGCAATCTGGGCCATCAATGCAAGGAATACATGATAAGATCGATCCCAGAAGCACAGGAAAACGATTCGCAGTGGTAAAACGGCCGCCTTGCTCGGGCTCCATTTCAGATTTTTCAAGCGCCTGGATTGCCCCAAGACCGGGCACTATGGCGGAATTAGTGTGACTGGGCGGCGCTCGACAATCGGTTTTGAATGAAGCAGATAGACTGTGCAAAATCACGCAGTAAGTTACGTAAATGAACAAATTGAAATGAAGGCGAATCCCGACAAAAGTAAATCAATACAAATCCTTGTGTCCGGCAAGTAGGTAGATATTCGAATTAGACATTGGGTCATCACTAGGTCGGCTTTCCACGATGACATTTCTTAAAATAAAAGGGAAGAAAAGAATCAATATTGGTAAACATTTAACAGAAGTATCAAAGAATCATCGTAATTACCACTAGCAATACGTGCGGATTCAGCCGTTGGTATGGTCCAGTCATGAATTCTAGGGGCTACCAGATTAGCTAATTTTTTTATTCCTATCCGTAAAACTGCACTTAGTCGGATATATGTTGCACAAATGAAAGTAAAAACCTTTTAGAGGGCAGGCTCGATAGCGTCTAACTGTAACTGAACAGCTAAAGGTGGTTTTATCAGACAGATAATTTGAGTTTGTGTAAGATGGACCCGAAGTTATCGGCAAGAATTTTGGAGAAGCTGGAAACTACTGACTGCGTATTCAACTTGCGGATGACAGGATATCAAATCGATGGTAAGCCGTGAACAGGATTTAGCGGAAGGGATGCGTGAACCCTCGACTATCTTATGGGGAACAACTATGGTGCCTCACAGATTGTACTTGGTCGTGTAAAGGCTAGTGGCGGACACCAAATGAATAGCCCTACTCTTGACTGGATGACAAAGTAGACCAAAGACCCACAGAGCGACCACTGAAGACGATGACGGTGAACGATTCGCAGTATGAAATAGCTGGCACGTGATGAATTCTTTCGCATTGTACACAGACCAGTGCACATATCCATACATGTAATAAGCGATCGGGGACGAGTAAAATCAATGACGATGAGGCAGTGGGTTTGTGATTCATAGGCGCTGTGACTATAAGACCGCAAGAATAAGCTGGAGGAATCATGGCGTAACGAAAGCAGTCCACCTGCAAAATAAGACCACGAACTGTTGATGTGCTGAAACAAAAGGACAAGCTTCAACAAAAATACCAATGAAAGGCCACCAGTTCATCCGCGTCGAAAGTGCTGCACTTGGTTACGGAAGCGCTAAAGGTGCATCTTGAATAGCGATCCCTATTCTGAATCGGGCGGCTCAGTGGTGGAACAGACAATACCATACACAACAATGGATGTCTCGAGATACCGCTGTCATTCTATATAATCTGGTGATGCTGATGGGTACATGAGGAATTTACCTGTTTTCCAATGCTCGTACATGGTCAGCCGAAGCGGAGCTCGTAATTACAGTATGTTTTCACTCGATTTCATCACGACAAGCGATGTTTGCTAGGTTTTTTTCTTCCACCGTTTCCCCTCAACTTTGTAATTCAGATGTTTAAAAGAGTCTCCGTATACTTATGTGAGAATAAACCATAGTACTTACCCCGACAACAAACCGCCTAAATTAGAAAATGTGGATGAGGTTGTGCCCCTGAATGAAGACCAGATAAGTTGCAAGTACTTTTCAACCGAGTAATTACGTTTACCACGAGTTTTGCAACTTCAGATTGCAAAAGGCATTCACGGTTCAAACATGAAACTCCTAACTAAGAGAAGATGAGTTGAATAAAGTGGATAGGTTCTGTCAGGTGCCCCAGGTGATACTGGGGCATCTGTGAAGTGGCCGAAAAAAAACGTCTGCCGATCGAAGATGGAGTAACATCAGTGCTGTTGTACGGCTCAGAAATGGGGCCTGTTGCAGAGAGAAGATACGAGAAGACAATCCGATTTTGAACATCGGTGTTTCTGTTGTATTGTTCAAAAATTTTCCTCAACAGATCAAGAAAGATATGTCAGGAACTGCACCACAGAGCCCGGTTCATCGAACAGAAGTTGAGTTTGAGAAGTTTGGGCAACGTGTCACGTATACCGGCAGATCGACTCTCGCGCTATGCGCTATCCTCCCTTCTGCTATTTACCTTTTCGTGCTCTTTCAGCATGTTTTTGACAAAGCTGTGAGAAAAAACTATGCAGGGAGTAGATCATGACTTAGTGTAGGAGCATAAATAGATTACCGCCAACTTTGGTATCCGTTGGCAGTTCCGCCCTTCCCAGCTCAGATTCAAGACATGAGTACAGTTGTCAGCCAGAGACGCTGAAAGATACGAACTAGGATCGACGTTACTAGCGAATGCTATATGGCTCAAGTTGACCCACCCATTAATCGTAAAGTACAAATACAACAATCAAAGTGTGTAGAATGGAAACCAAATAAATCCTTTTTGCTTATTTTCACGTGGCTGTTCACCTCACTTTCTCCGCGTTGTGATGAGAGTTAGTGCTGTAACCGCATGATATATATATATATATATATAGCAGCAGAGATTGAATAGAAAAACGGCACTTACTTATCACATCCAAGTAGTCGATAGACATGCTTGTCATCATTGATATCTTGCGTCAGCTGGATAAACAAAACCACGAAAGTAGACGGGAGAAAGTCAACGTATACAGCGACTAAGACCAAAAAAACGAAAGTTACTCCTATCATACTTGTTACAATGTGTGCCGTAGTAACCGTGCCATGAGGAGACGCGGTTACATGTACAAAAAGTTTGAGAATGGTCAAGACTTCCAACAATTTCGCACAAACATTCACGAACAGTGTTAAGAAAAATGGATCTATTTCTATGTATGGCGAGAAATTATTAATATACTGATAAAAAAATTCGTTGACCTGAGAACGAAACGCCTGGCCAAATAGAAACTTCATCCCACGGAGTTGGGTCCGGACTTTCTGAACATACTAAGTGCTCGAGTGCTCAATGTGAAACAACCGTGTATGCAGATCAACAAAAAATTGCACTGCAAACGAATATGCACACCAATTAGCTTTCAGCAACATGAAAAGTAACAATGAAGACTGAATTCGTTTCCTTCAAGCATAGTGTACAACTAGAAAATATCACAAATCAAGGGGCCAAACGCAAATACCAATGTTACAAATCATCCGTGCAAGTCTGAGATAAAGAAACTGATAAGTGCTCACCTGACCATCGAAACCAATACCACGAAGACCGTGCGTGTGGAATGCAAGAACACTGTCTTGCAAACAAACTAGAGCGACCGGAAAAGAGACCGGTTAATTGCAGCTAGCCCAGGAGATACTCAAACACGAGACTCAACCATTAATCAGTGCTAATATAAGCTATTAGGAACAAAGGTTGATCAGAATTGTTGATATAGGGGTGAACCGAATGACCACAGGCACGCGACGTCTCGCAGTGGTCAAATGGATTAGGCATCTGTCACTCCAAAAAAGTTCCGAGGTTGTAATCCTCAACCATCAATCACTTTCGCGGTTAACGACAATTCGCCGTCGTCCGCCTCGTTACCATACCTGACCTAATAGGACTTCATGTCATTTTATGCCAATTTATTTTTCAGGGTCAAATTAAGTCGGTCGTTGCTTCATATACATAAAAGTGCGGATTTTTAGCTTTTTACACCAAATCACATTACACTAGGTATATGTGCGTGAAGACAGAAGTTTGAAGTTCAACCGTGTGGAGGATCTGTACGCAACAGATGGTGGGCATTAGTTTTTGAGGCAAAACCATCATGGTTATCGGTTTACTTCCCCCCTTCCTGGTTGCGTGTGCTGGATCATAGGGGTAGTGGGGCATACCCTTTACGCCAAACTCATTCGTCAAGCATGGAAAAAATTTACGCTTCGTGCGACCATAGTCAGCTAGGTGAGACTGATGCATGAAACTAATAACACTTTTCTGAAATCAGGGTATAGATGAGAAGTCTATATAGCATCATATTGAATCCTTTTATGAGGGTGAACACAGGTTAAGAAAGAGTTGGTTTTAGGTGAAACATACCAATTGAATGAATTGTGGCACCAAACTGCAGCTCTGCTTTCCACCCCTCTCGATTTACTTTGACCCGCCCATTCAAGTTTACCACAGTCGCGTGCGCTGCACAAAGTTCGATCCAAAAAAGTAGGATGAGAAATACGGAATTTTCAAATGAGATCAACGTTCGACAAAACGAATCAGATCTCATAATGAGTGCATCGATTGCACGAATGAAACATGTGACGAAGCAGACTTGGAAAACCGAATATTTTCAATCCTAATGACAAAATTAATGAGTGTTTAGAAACTTGAACAAAAAACTATGGAAAGCAAGCATCAAAAATACCAAGAAGAAATTTAGACGCAAGATCAGCGAACATTGAACAAAAGCATTTATGCAATACATGCTGAATACGCCGCGAGATTCAAAGAAATTTGACAAATGCTAATGAAGCTGTTGCTCTAATTGACGAAATAAATAAAACTGCTAGAGAAATATTCCGTTCCGGCTGTTCAAAGTTGCTGCAGGGATGCACAGTGTGCAAATATCGGAACATTCCTTTACGTCCACAGACTGACACATGCAACCGCACCAACGTGTCAGGCGAAGTGAACCACATCCACAGAATGGATTGGACATTACGACAACCGTCAATGGCCTATATCATTAGCTGTTATTGTTTGGATGATAATGAAAGTTGTCAGGGTGGCTGGAAAACCTCAGGAAATGATAAGAGCAGCCGTAAGTTCGCAAAACCATTTGGATGGTGAGAAATAAATGAGCCTTTCGAATCTAATACGCGCTTAAGGAAAACTGCATCTTTTCATCGGAACTGTTGAAATAAGTCACTAGCCAGACCGCTAGTTAAACACGCGGATTATCATGAACAACTGAGTCTAAAATGCGTTCAGGTGATCGACAACGTGGAGGCACGAAATGAATGTCAGGTTTGAATTCTCATCATGGGTCACTAGAAAAACTTAAAGGCTTTCCAATGGTTGTGGTTCCCCCCAGGAAATACCGTATATCTGTTGCACATTAAACAAGATGTAGGGTTACTCTTATTTTCTCCCAGTTTCCGGATGATATTGCTTGACCAGCGGTGTTTAAGTGGATTAAACGTTTGTTGCCCAAAAAGCGACTCGAATCCCAGATTTGCCGATCACTTAGGTGGCAGATGGCAACTCGCTGTCTCTCGATTGGTCACCACACCTGACCTAATTAGACCACATGCGGTTCTATGCCACTCCAGATTTCAGAGTCACGGTTGCGGCCTCCCCTCTCCCCCGTAGAGTGGGCCGTATTGGACGCAGGGCATGCTCTTTACAACACAGTTATGCTTCAAGCCTATCGTAAAAAAATTAAACACTGCTCACGAGACTCCAGTGGGCTTTGTTGAACTGGAATTCGACAGGAATAAAATCGAAGTGTTTTCAACAGTTTTAGGACCGCCATTTCATTAGTGTTTATTCACGGGCAGCAAATGGGATATTCACAATCGTCTAAACACCAACAGATGCAAAGCTTGTCCACAGTGACAGATATGGAAAAATGGAGGATGCTGAACTACTGGAAGTTATGGTGGGTACAAGAAATAAAATGGCACGACGGGATGTCAAAGAAGAGACGGTGTCACAAATGCCCAACTAATTGTTTCTCTCTGGAAGCATCGACCACAATGGTTTCATTGTATCCTAACAAACTGGGACCATTCTCGTGACTTGATCAGTGCTTTGATTTGATAGCCACCTGGACACGCAACTTAGCACTGCTGAAAATGACAGGAGATCTGGGCTTGCAGTTAGCCCACGGTGCACGTCCATCGCGGAGAAATGCTTCGCGAACTGCGCAGGGTTTTTTTGGTCAACGAATAATGCGACTCATTTTTGAAGTCGGGGATAGATAACCAAGTAGAAAATAATACAACCACATTTTGGAGAAGCAACACCCAAGATCTTTAGATAAATAAAGTACCGCTGCATTATCGCCACAGTGCCGATGTCGCAAAGCCAAAATGTAAGCAAGCGGAACTTTATTCGATATTTGATCAATTGGCATAATAACGATTTGAAGTTGGGTCGGTAGGGTATTCCATTCAAATAGTGTCAAATCGATGAAGAAATGCGCAGGATACGATAAAAACAGACGGGAGAAATTGTAGAACGAGGACAGACAGAAGGAACATGTGCAATGATTTCGACCGAAATATCTAAGGTCAAAGCTAACGGCGAACTTATAAATACGGAAGCATATTAGCAACTGCGAACCTACTGAGTGCCACCTGCACTGGCGACCAAACGTTGGCGATCTAAACGTCATGCTCAGCCATTGGAACCTGACGATAACCAATAACCCGAGCGACGACTAACACAAATCTTCGAAATCGTTGATAAACAAGGTGAAAACCTAACTCACTCGGGAAACATATTAACAAAGTGTTGTATTCCAGTTGGACTACCTTGATCACCTGAAGTTGGTCTTCAGCTGAAATGAGAAGGAAAAGCCAATGAACAGAAGCTATTAGCGGCTATTTGGATGCTCAATCACGGACTGTGCTCACTGGGGAAAAATCGACAATTATTTTATGACGCTTCAAGCATGAGTGTAGCGTAAGCTACAAAGTCACCAGGGCCAGCTACACAGGTGGTGGAGGAACCGGCAACCATGACCCCGTAATTTTAAGTAGCATAAAAACAACACAGTCAAATTGAAACGGGTCCTAGTTTGGATTGGAACGTGACGACGGACGTTGCGACTCAGTGTAGGCCTTTCAATTTCTACAATATAAACCAACAAATACAAGTAAAAACGAATTACTTCACAGAACAATGAAAGCGTATGACGATTCTGCCTGTTAGTTATTTACGGGCAGAAAATTGGATTTTGTCAATACAGTCAAATATCGCAAACTTTTATTTGCAAAAGCCAACGATTCGATATTACTAAAATTGAGCGTGAGATAGTTAAGCGCTGCACCGAGCTACTAGCAAACGGATTTTATCAACAGACAAACATACTGAGTAACGGGTGTTGGACGAACCAGTCAGGGATAAGTAGCACTTTTGCCTTTTGCGATTGTTCACTACTTTATCCAGTTGTTCAAAGACCGAACCTATCGACGCCGCAACGTAGACACCACACATGCAGTTCCCTGTTACGCTCTTGAAAGTCCAAACGTATATTGGACATCAGCCTCTTCAGCGCTCTTCCGCGGGCAGAAAATAAATAATCAAACACAATGACATCAGGACCAATAAGAGGGCTTAGTAGAAAGTAAATCTTTAAAATCACCATGGTCTCGGAAGTTTGAACAAGAATAATTGGTCACCATTTGCTGTTCCTCCTGAAGTTGAAACGCCTTTTGGGGTGCATGACGAGGTATATTATTTTGAAAAAATCCGTTTTCAAAAATGATTTTTGAAGTGACGGCAAATAATGGTTTATTTCTAACCGAAATCTAAAAAGGAGCTGTTTACTCCTATCATGCTGCCGAAGTGTCAAACTTTAATGGAAATCTTTTCAGCAAATCAACGATTCGTGAATCTTGGCATGCAATGCGCCAATCATCCAGAGTTCACTGAAATAATGTTAAGCTGTTGGATGAAATCAGCAGTCGCAAACCTCGTTGGCTTTAGTACACTTGTTGAACGTGCTAACATCTGGGGCATTTCAAATACATCTGTAGTTTTTTGAGGAAGAGAATGCAATTCGTTTGGTACATTCGCCTAGCGGTGTAAGGTAGGAATTCTCGACAAAGCCTTTGAGGATGACAGAAATAAAATCGCCTGTGTGTCTTAACCTGATGGATTACTTGCTTCTACAACATGCTCTGTTGAAATATCCTAAGAATGGTCTTATTCAAACTGATACACTGGGCAATTTATAATTTTAAGTACGATCGTCCAATAGTAAGTGCTTGGAGTCTGAATAAATTATCATAGGCAGGAAAGAACGTCATTTAGTCACTTGTTGGGTTGCCAGTCAAACGGCGGGATCACTAAACAAAGCAGGTCCAAACGAACTTGAGTTCAGTGCTCATCCATATTAAAAAATCCTAACGTTTACATCGTCTGTGCTGCACTTACGAGGAATAAATGATGTAAACCAGCAATGGGACGACTGAGAAGCGTTCAACAGAAAAACAACAACGACGACAGAAACAACAACTGATGTTGCTTACGGTTGAATGCTGACGTGAACCATGTATTACTAGTCTCCTCGTTGGGATTGACCAAGTGCAGTTTATAGCACAAAGGGTCCGGTGTAGCGAACACACCCAAACAAACTAAAGGAAGTGGTTGATCCTGATTGATGATTAGATCGAAATTTAGCACGGGGCTTGGCATGTTTGGCACGTCCACCTAAATAGAAATGGAGAAAGTAGAACAGTATTGAAGTAAGCAAGACGGAGGATGTGCTTGTGCAATGATAGGGAAAGACTAACACATCGCGTTGGCAAGAACACGAGAAAGTAAAAAAGAACGAAAAACGGCAGTGAATAGATAAGCGATTGCGAAAAAACCGACGCTGCAAAATCAAGACCATAAACGCTCAGGTGGGAATTGAGTCAAATCACAAGATCCTGCAGAAAGCAGCATATAAAAACGCACGAGTACAATACAGCTACATACCCGTCTGACTTCAATGAAGGTACCGCGCGGATTGTACCATTCCATTACAATGATCGTCTTATCAATGGCGCCGCATAAATATTTCATCCCGTTATAAGGATTACGAATCACATTGGCGATATGACAGCCTCGCGTATCTGGAATTTTCGTTGTGGGCTGGAAACGCCTGAAAGCAGGCAAATTAGTTAGAACTAGAGCAGAATAGCAAAGAACCGTGGAAAGGTAGCCTCACGTGTGGTGAAACAGAAAAGGTACTTAACGAATGTTTAAGAACCCGAATACTAAGCAGAAAACACGTAACAATACACGTTGGAAATTGTCCAAAGATGATTAAAGAAAATGACCACTAGCCCCAGCCAACACGATCCTAATTATAATTGGCTAAACATTGGTTGATATAACTCAAAGAATAGTTACGGTATGTGTTCGAACTGTCGTCAATTATAATGTGCCCTTTTTGAACCGCTTTTCTCGGACAAAACAGAAGACATCTAGTATGGGCCGAAACGACCAATCACATGGAAAAATAAGTCCAAATGCTCTTGGTGCAGTTCAGGTGCCGTAGGCCATGGCAGACACGTAGCTGTACGGTTTTTCTCGATCATCTCAATTCAAACCAATACTCGTCTATTCTTCAGATTCTATTTTCGGTTTTCTCTACTTAGATAGTATCACGCGGCCCATGCACACAAATGGCAACTGAAAAACTACGGTATGAGCAAGCTTCTGTGAACAGATCGATAAAGGTTAGCGTGATTCATTTTGTATACTATTGGTGAGTATAGAGAAGACAGAATAGTACGGGCAAGGTGTTCCAATCAGAAGACGGAATGGTGAAAAAACAGCACTGGATGGAAAAATAAGCAGACCATTTTACTGGGCAAAGTCAGAGGGATAACTTACTTCTGGAGGAATTTAGGCTGAGAAGTACCTTTAGACTTCATAAGTGATATCAGATTGTGACTGTACAATTGTGGACGCTGACCGCACAATGACATCATGGTGTCCTTTAGAACCGACAGCCAAAGACAACGTTTCGAACTAAGCTGATAGGGATTAAAAATAAGATTATTTCGTTATTAGAGCAGACAGAGTATTGGATGGGATAGCAGATGAGTCAAATCGGATTTGGAAGAGGAAAAGAGCGATTAGATTAAGGGCAAGACCAACTCAGGTGAACCGAGGATAAGTGGATATTAGAAAACAGCAATGAAATTCGAATAAACAAAACTGAGGCTCCTGACTGAAAGAACCACTCATATTGAACAAAGTATAAGATTTGAAGTTCGTGGTATACTCCCAAAGTCCGTATTTGCAAGTCAAAAATTGGCAAAAAAAAGATCTGCCCACTATTTTTCAAAAGAATGAAAAATAAAATTTGGCGGCCCTGTGATTAATGTGATAAAAATGTTGGCGAAACAACCAGCGGTCAACATTGTGTTCCACTGGTAATATTGCATATTAAAAGTAGACACATCGAAACTAAATGGAATCAAAAAGCGTAACGACACCAAATCACTAACTGAATTTGGGTTTATCATGCTAGCAGGATAATCAATGTGCACTAAATTTTTTCAGGCTGAGTTTTATATGCAAAAAGGTGCAAACGGATCATAACGGCCTTCAAATATACTATGGCCACCGTGTATTTCTTATCACCGCATGCGCATCACCAATTTTGAACTCCAAAGGACGACCAGATCGTGTTTTGTCATCCAGGTACTGTTTGCAACGCCGGAATTAGACGAAGCATTCAAGTACGATGGTTTTTGGGTGTATTACTGATAACAGAAGTACACGATCGCTGGACCCTCTACTACTGATATGACCACAAAAATTGACTGATTTTTCGTAACAGTCAGTCCCATGTTTACCACGGGAGCATAGGAAATTTTAGGATCTGTGTGCGACACTGTCGTGAGCGTCATTGAATCGGCGATATTAACCGCGGCTAAGGTTAGCAAGGATGATATTCCTTCTCTATAGGTCGTCTGGGAATGGCCATAACCACTGGGACGTTATTATTCGAGTTCGTGATGTGCCGCTGGGAATAGTCCCTCGGGAACCGGAGTTACCGCATTTGGTTGCGTGCCACTGTTCAGATAACCAAATGCTACACGACCGTGAGTCCCCATTTGTTTAGCGAGATCTTTGAAAATGGCTAGATAGGATGCAATTCGCCATTGTTTCCAGGACGAAAACAGCTTACTGATCGAGTGTACTTACACTGACGAGATTTACAATGTCTCCGGAGCAGATCTTATTTTGATCCCCATGGCTTAAAATTGTTACTTTCATTTTCACAGCAAGAGCGAATGGTCTTGATAAAATTCATCTCGCAGCAGCAGATCTAATGGAACCATCACGTACGATCTACGGGGTGGGACCAAACGTCTTTAGAATCTTACGGAGGAAAGAGCACTATACGCCGATTCTTCCATAAAACATTCTCGTAGTTTTTATGACGATTTAATCCGGTTGTTTGTATAGGAAATGCCGATCGATGGAAGGTTAGTCTACGGACTGTCAGTCATAGAGACACGAAGTGACGGCGCGATTTAGATGAATGCGCTGCAGAACCGGTCCTAAATGAGAAAGCTAAACCGGCCCCTTTAGAATGGATCCCAGTCAACAGTCGCTTGTGCGCCGTGAGACTCTAAGGATCAGTCGGCGTCCGGAAGGATAGTAGAGTAAAGTGCAGTTTATTTGCCATCTTGGCATACGCTCCAAAAGACTGCAGCACTGACATGCAAAAAGACCAGTTTTATGACGAACTGGTCGCCCTTAAATGGAAAATCAAAGGTTCTAACAGGTGATTCTGATGCATAAGCTGCAAAACTTGGTACATCGGAAGCCTGTCTAGCTGGGCGCCGCACCTTGCCTGCCCAGCGAAAAGATAACGGGGAAAGACTTCTCCAGTTTTGTGCAGACAAACACCTATTTGTGTCTCGCATGAATTTCCAAAGCAGTTCGCGTCGCACAGCGACACGGTGCTCTAACTCGGCAGGTAATCTGAGGTAGATCGACAACTTGCAGTACGCTGCAGTTGACGTCCAGAAATGTAGATCGTACTGGACCACATACGTCGATTCGGACCACGCGTTATTCTTAGTGCGATTTGTCCTTTGGTTCCACGGCCATCGATGCAGGCCACAAACCCAACTGGCCGTCGAATGTCTCTCTGATTGCGATGTTCGCACCAGATATAACTAGAAAATATCCGACGAACTAATGACCACCTTGCGAGATTAACATCCGCAAATAGCAGGCCGGATTTCGGCTAGGTCTAGGTTGCATCGACTAAGTATTCACTCCCCGACAGATACTCGAAACGCGCCACACGCACCAGCGCCCACCGATTGCAGTCTTCCTCGACATGAAAGGTGCTTTCGACTCCGTGGATCGACAAGCACTATTCAGTGCTCTCCACTGGAAGGGTATGCCAACGAAGTTCGTGAACCTGTTGCGAGCATTGTACTCGCATACCTATGGTCGCGTTAGGATATACGGTGAACTACCAAGTTTATTCAAAAAGACTAGTGGCGTTCGACAAAGGTGTCCCATCTTTCCATTCCTGTTCAACTTCGTCATCGACCGGTTGATGAAAGATGGTTTAGGAGATCTCCGGGATGTTGAACTGGGAAATGGAGGGAAGCTATGTGATTTAGACTACGCAGATGATGTTGGGTGCCTTTTCGAGTCTGCGGACCATACACAATGGGCATTAGACAGACTCTCGAGATCGATCGATCGGTTTTTCATGAGCTTTGCACCTTCAAGGTGCAAAGGGCTGTTACAGGACGGGACGACAGTAGTGCCGAACTTGGTGCTGAGCACAGAGGGACTAAGGATTGTAGCTGCGTGTCGAACGATGGTAGCTCGGGCGTGGAGGTAAATACGCGTATATCCAAGGCTCGAACAGATTACATTGGACTGAAGTACTTGTGGTATCGACCTGACATTTCACTGAAGTTGAAAGGCCGTGTGTACCGAGCCGCAGTGTGCTCAGTTCTGTTGCACGGTTGCGAGACATGGAATACCCATGTGGGAGATGTTCGTCGGCTAGAGGTTTTCGACTGCCGATGTCTACGTCGTATCGCCAGGAGTGGATGGAGTGACCGAGTGAGTAATATAGAGGTTCGGAATCTGGTATTGCGTGCCACTTCTGAGAATAGCTTGTTTCAGCGTATGAAACTTGGTAGACTACGCTTGTTGGGTCACATGTGGCGTATGTCGAACACTCGTCTACCACACCATGCCCTATTTTGGTTTCCTCCCAGGGAATGGAAGAAGGCATGCGGAGGTCAACAGATGACATGGCAACGTGGGATAAGAAAATGTACAGCGAACTCAGGTAAAGTAGGTGTCTCACGCCTTCGTGGTTGGGGTCCGAAAGACTCGTCCAAAATAGCTGGCTGGAGACACTGAAGGATATGGCAGTGAACCGCGAACAGTGGCGATCGTGTTGTCATTTTCTATCGAATCAGAATGATTGAAAACACGTGCGTTTGTACAGTTAGGCTGCGTTCCGTGTGTTGGCTGCAGCAGCGTCTTATCTTCTCCCACCTGTGTAGGTCCACTCCCTGTTCCCCTTGGATATTCACTCTTTTTATAGTAACATGTAACCATGACGAAAAGGCAGCGGTCAGTGGGGCTTGCTTTGCTGTTTAACACTGACGATGATGATTGAATTTCAGAACATAACTACCATTCGCGGTACGGTGTTTATCCAGTCAGATATCGACGACGTTGTAAACCTAGCGCGATACAGCGATATAAAAGCCATTACGTATTAGTATCCGAGTAAGGGAATGTTTCAGATAAAAAAACAACAAGCGGACGTACGAGTTCCAACGTTCCGTCGGCCAAATCGACCAAATTCAAAAAGTAGATGCCATCGTTGGTTCCAAACAGAATTACTTGACCTACGGATAAAGGGCATAAAGAGTGGTTTTGCATCCAATGGATATGGAGCCGAATCGGCATATGAAAACATTGACCATCGGTCTAGCTGTAATGAAAACATCAGGACAAAGTGCCGTTATATTCCAGGGTCTCACAATTTTTTAATATCATGTGGTCCGATCGCAAAGGAGACTGTGATGAAGAAGGTCAAAGAAACAGCAAAGAAGGAATCAGCTAGAGGTCACTTGCGGATAAAATGTAAGACAAAACAGCACAGTGTGCTACATTATTTATGCATCAAGCAGGTCTGCTTGAATTGAGCTAAACGGCGACCACGACTGGACAACGAAGATTTTCATGTGATCGAAAATACCTTAGCTTTAGTACGCAACTTTAATAACAAAGGCGAACGACAAAAATAGATGGACTAGCAATGTGCCCAACGGAGGATACAAGTGCTGAAACAATGATGAATTGATTTTTAGATGAGCCGCACATTGAGTACGCCAGTGAAAAAGGTAACAGAAGAAAAAATACTTTACAAAAGTAGATAATTCACATTTGTAATCCCCCAATTTTCACAAAAATGCAAAACCAAGCCCAAGTTTAATAGACACCAAAAGCGAAGAACAGCACCATCGAAAAACCTGCAGCAATTCGGCGACAAGCGTGGAAAAAGTGAAAGGCTCTCCACTAAAGTATGACTTAGTGAGCAACGATATATTATATATATATATATATATATATATATTGTAAGCAGTATCTGGATGAGTGAACAAAATTTGCCCGGGAGCACACGACCAGTCTCGCAATTTGTTGGTGCGTACGCTGATCCAACGAAAAAGTTGCGTCTATCAGAGCGACAGTTATGTACTTTGCGCAAGGCCGGCTGTCTACTGGAATCCAGTCAAGTAGTGTAGCGTCAGCCCTTTTACTATATGCATCACTGTTCGCACATCGAACATGGGCAGTTTGAAAGGACATTGAGGACGAACAAGTGCATCAACCGAGATTTAGATGCTATCCGAAGGCTAACACAGGAGAACAAGAACGGAACCTATTCCAGTGACACTACCTCCAGTATGGCCGACTGCAGACCCCGAAGAATGCAAGGAAATAGAGTGAAAAATGGAGGAAAAACACAAAAATTAAAAATGTTTTGTACGGTGGAAGTTTGCTTTTGCTTGAGAGAAGAACCGAAACATTCGTGTGAAGTACAGTCACGGTCATGGTTGAATGCATGGTCGTGGCAGAATTCCGGGAAACTTTTTAGTGTAAAAGCAAAATGGACTACTTTTTCTAAACTGGTGGGTCCTCCCCTCTTCAAAATTTGGCCTTGATGAAGTGTTTTTGCAAAACCATGTAAAACTGAAGGTACTATTTACTCTAAAGTAGTGAAATACGTTCCGCATATAAAGTCCAAAGATCTGATCGCCAACCACTAGAAAAAATACTATTGCTAGCTACTTTTAGTACCGTCAGGAAAACAAGAGGACGACTCAAAATGGTGCTACCAAATAACAGTTCCATATTCCCACTAACTAAAAACTACTTCCTGAAAAGTCTCCACACTCTAGGAATAATTGATGTTAAGCCATAGGTAACGTAGAACTCCCTCTGGCTTACTGAAGCTTAGATTTGACCATAAAATGGGTAAAAGAATGACTTTCGGTGATTAGTTGAGTCAGTTAGCCTTAGTAGCTAGAATCTGGGGTGCATGCATGGGCTACAATTGGATCGTTAATCTCCCTCAGTCACCCTACAGGACAGCATCAACTACTTTCAAGTCAATGCACATGGTAAAATCGCGATGGGCCCAATACATGTAAGGCAAGTGTGCTTGACAGCGTGTGGGAGAACCAAAGCTGCATGCTGCGCCCGGTACTCGTACGCGTGATTTGGCTGAACTGTTCTGGATTCAGTCCTGCATTGCTTCAGGCGCTCTAAATCTTAGTTTCCTTGGGTTACTTCATGACAGAGGTCCTGTGTGGCTGCAATGAAGTTGAGTTCAACAAGAGGGTTTTTTCAATCGCTAGTGGTAAATGTCATACAACGGTAACTAACGACTATCGGAAGTAGTGACGATGAGTTTTCGACAATTTCAACAGTGATGTTTCCTGTCACTTTCTGCTCTTAAAATAACCGCAACTGAATCTGCGGTGAGTAGAAATCAGATTGCATCACTATGAACTATTTAGAGAGAAAAGCCTTGTATCCTACAAATAATCCAATTAGGAAGGGCAATTTTTTACAGACCCTTTATTATATTTCAACTGACAGTTATCGTTTTTGAAATCTTACCTAGGTGAACCGCTTTTAATAAGCTCCATAACAGAAACCACAAACAAGCAACTTCGATCCCAGGAGATAAGCCATTATTCGTCTGGAAGACCGACTTTTCCTATGTGACGCTCTTATGCACAGAAAAAAGCAATCTTATCTGAAAAAAGATATCGTTATTTTACGCGGGCCAGTTTCGGCTGCTATTACCGATATCAACCTGTTCTGTTGGTGTTCATCATTTCTGATTAGCTAACGTCTCATTGATTGCCGGACCTTGTTGAATTTGGCACGTCGGAGGTGAAATCAGCGTACAACTAACTGAACTGCTGAGCTCGAGGATAGATGTTGTCTGCATGGTTGCGAAAACTGAATTATGAGGCTTCCAGTTCGGCATGATTCACAGCTGTTCAGGACTCTACGGGTCTGTTACAACTACTTCCTCGGATTCTGCGTCGATAACCAAAAAGGAAGCTCTGAATGGGACTTAAACCAGTGATTTCCATTTAGAAGCCGTATCATCATGCAGGATGTATCTTTTTTTCTTAATCTGCACCATTAATTTTGATGATTGCCCCTCTCGTTCCAAACTGACTGTTTCTTGCAATACGCTAATGAAGTTTGCCTTCAAGCAATCCATTGTCAATTCATACACTAGAAACCTTTGAACAACCAGAAGTCATTCAATCAATTTGATATGCAGCTGACAATGGAAGGCAGCTTCTGAATAGGCTATCCCGATATGCAGAGAGCCCTGCCACCGTTAACTTCACTCCAGTTGGTAGGGTAAACATTGTGAAATTACTTTTACTGACAATTACATTTTGAAATAGCTGCCGAAAAGTGCTGCTCAACATGAAGAAATGGAGTTCAAAGCCCCACAGTTGACTAGCTGTTGCACAAAATTCCAGTTCGATCTTACACCACAATGTCCTGACCCCAAAAAAGTATTTTAACATCAATAACCTGTTTGGAGGATTGCCTATTATTAGTGCGGTTTTTAACTTTGATTTGGGTGACACAGGGACTGCTACAAAAACAACTTGGAGGCTTCGCGATCACTCCATTGCTACCTTCTACCTACTGAATCGACCTAAGTCCATCCAATTACTGGGGTTTCTTTACTTCGCTGCAGATGACTACTGCAAAGAAAGTCCGTTATCATGTTTCTATCACGTCTTTACAAACAGAAACGAGGGTTTATTTGGACTGGAAGCTTAAAGACTTAAAAATCACTGTGTTGGTGGCTCTGGATAACAGGAAAGCACTGTACACCACTGAAGTATAACTGTTTGGTAAGATATTGAGAGTACCACAACAACGAAACTTACTTCGTGTTTCTGGATTTACCCACGTTGCAGTCGCATTCACCTTCAAAGGGCAACCTTCGAAAAGCAACATGAAACAAGCACCCATCTAGTGTCGCGTCCAGATTTGTTATATGGGAAGCATATCATGAACGGAAGAAGAGAAAAAAGCAAAAATTAAGCGACTAAAAAAGTAGAAATAAATGATTGGCTAAGATAAGGGAGGATAGAAAAACCATATGAAGGCAATAATTTGAAAACTGAGAACACTTACATGAACTTTGGGTGTAGGTGGTAACCCAATGCCCATTTCCAATTGATGCTGACGAGCCAGGCGTTTTTCGTCCTCATCCGAGCGACTGGATAAGCTTGGATCGACTTTGGGCGGCGGAGGTCGGGGAGGAACATCGGTGATAGCCAGGCTAACTTGTCCGATTCCGTTCATAGGACCTTGTGGCGGATCTTGTCTAACAGTTAAAGCAGACTGAGCTGATTCATTCTGATCGACTTCGCGCGCACTGTCTGTTTGTGCCACCATCTGGACACCTGTTGAATGGTCAACTACTTGATAGACAGGTGCATCGGCCGTGGAGAAAACAGTTTCTTCCACGGTACGGTTTGCAGCACATGGAGGAGGAGGGGGTGGAGCTCTTCGTTTGGAACGTGTACGCACGGGGCCAGTTGCAGGATTGACAACTTCGGACGAATCAGCTGAACGGGGCTGCTGTAGGAAAATTAAGGTGAAAATTAATCTAAATAGCTAATGCCCTTACAGTCGTTGGCCCTGCAGATTAAGCTAGTTTTGTTTATCAAACGTAGATATTATTAACAAGCATGGTAACTTACAAGGGGGATAAGGAACAAATATAGCATTATGTTACGCACGATAATGAGTTGCTGGACAAAAGATGGAAAACATTGAAAAACGAAGGTAAAGGCTGCAAACAGTGGTTGAACGTGCAAAAGCATCCACTTTTATTGTTCTCACAATAATAACGCATTTTCCGAAAGTTTTTTCCCACTGGAAATATCCTGATCAGAGATCACGGTACTCAGGCCACTGGTCTTGATTTGGAGCCACACTTTGCAACCTATGCGCCCAACATTCCTCAACTCTACGGCAAAAATCAAGATGTGAAGTGGTTATGTCAAAAAACTTCAACATCCAATGTCTGAACGTTTAGCTATGATTTGACCGTCGCGTTGCCTTCCCGGTCAAAAGCCAGAAAGCGCAACAAGACCGATGATGATCTGGCACTTGTGGAATGTGTCTAAAACATTGGCAGTAGCAGAACGAATACTTCCGTTAGAACGAAACATGTTACATGCTAAACACGATAGGGAACCTAATCAGTGCTAACGCGTTTGAGTCATTCATTGCGAGCAATCTTCCAAAGAACCCAATCATTGGGCACGAAAAAGAGAATGGTAACAATTATGCAGGTGTGTAAAGACAAAAAATACATGGTCTGTCAGTGCCTAATGGGACCTTATGTGGTTCTATGCCACTCCAAATCTCAGCGTCACGGTTTCCGGTTCCCATACTCCGTGTAGTGGGCACCAATGACTATAGGGTACGCCCCTCTTAGAATATTCATGTATAAAGCATACCACAAAAAAGGATGACGGATGAAGTTGCTTCGCTTTCAGTTTCGTAGATGAAGTTAATAGATTTCGACCAATAAATACCTTGGTGAGCACACTGGTAGAAAAAACTCCACAGGAAGCAAAACAACCAACCACTGGATGACGGTGCTTGAATACTCACTAGATTTTTCTAGGATTATAAATAAGGATCTGATGAACAAAAAAATCAGAAAATATCGTAATGGTATCGCACTGTACCAAGGCCGCAGATAGCATTTAGAATCCATAAACATGCATTATTTAGTAATATCACCTCGAGGTAAGTAAACCGAATTGGATTAGCAATCAGATAGAAGCGGAAAACTATGCGGCTACCAGGTAGATAGTGATCTTTATTTAGGCGTTTCGAGAACGCTGGGCATACCATACGTTTCCGGTTATCCATTAGGACGCCCACCTTGGCTTCATTTGGCACGATAAGATAGTTCGCGACTGGCTCAGATAGTTTACATACATTCTCTTCGCGAGCTTCCAAACTGAAAGGAAAGGAAAAGATAAACGAACATAAACAGTGGACAGTCACTTGGAGTTACCACATCTAATGTTCGAGCGATAAACGGAATGAGTACCAAATGAATAAAAATTTGTTCAGAGCACAAGCAAACTGAACGAACGGGATTTTCACTGACGGACGCTGATGATGCACATATGCGACTATAACACCAGACATTTGCTCAAACAGCATACTTTCCGATTTGGAATACCCGAACGACGTCATGATACTGCATGAATGGGATTAGGTTGGCAGGTTTATTTCTTATCTGATGGTTGCATACCCAATGACATGCCTCTCCAAAGACAGCGTTTAACTGGTATTCACCAGTCTGAAGCATCCGTGGCGTCGACGAAAGATGCGATCATTAACATTTTCGTTCAGCGCCAAACAGTAAGGCAAGCCCCACTGACCACTGCCTTTTCGTCATGGTTACATGTTACTATAAAAAGAGTGAATATCCAAGGGGAACAGGGAGTGGACCTACACAGGTGGGAGAAGATAAGACGCTGCTGCAGCCAACACACGGAACGCAGCCTAACTGTACAAACGCACGTGTTTTCAATCATTCTGATTCGATAGAAAATGACAACACGATCGCCACTGTTCGCGGTTCACTGCCATATCCTTCAGTGTCTCCAGCCAGCTATTTTGGACGAGTCTTTCGGACCCCAACCACGAAGGCGTGAGACACCTACTTTACCTGAGTTCGCTGTACATTTTCTTATCCCACGTTGCCATGTCATCTGTTGACCTCCGCATGCCTTCTTCCATTCCCTGGGAGGAAACCAAAATAGGGCATGGTGTGGCAGACGAGTGTTCGACATACGCCACATGTGACCCAACAAGCGTAGTCTACCAAGTTTCATACGCTGAAACAAGCTATTCTCAGAAGTGGCACGCAATACCAGATTCCGAACCTCTATATTACTCACTCGGTCACTCCATCCACTCCTGGCGATACGACGTAGACATCGGCAGTCGAAAACCTCTAGCCGACGAACATCCCCGACACGCATACTCCAAATGTCAGGCTGACGCCACAATCGATGGGAGGGTACCGCTAGGATGTTCAGCCGCTAAGCAGAAGAACGATTAGGGTTCTCAACCAAAGCCTTTAGTTCTGACGAAAACCCGACTGCAAGGCAGCGAGGTATAGTTGAGTGGAAGCTCATCTACTTGAATCAATCATTCTCCCATTCGTTTTTCCCACTCAGCTACTAACTCAGATCAACCCCCGACTCGGAGGACCAGAAGACTACTTCGTCAGGCCTCTACCCATTGAGCTTCCAGGCATGACTGGATCTTCGGCTTGAGATAAGCCATCCTGTTGGATCAAAGAGGCACAAAAGCCGTCACACCATGTCAAGGCGTAGTCTCGTTGTGACACATATGCGGTTATTAGACAATGGTCGATTGTACGCGGCAGCAGCGACATCGGTGCTGTTACACAACTTCAAAACATGATCAATGAGAATATAAGATGAGAAAAGACTTTCGGTTGATGAACGTCGTTGACTAGGTAGTAATAGTAGAGTAAGAAAATAGAACTTTCTCAGTAACGTGGAGGTTAGACAAAAAGTAGTGTAATCCAGGGTTCGACCTCCCAAAAGAAACTGGACTCCGACAGATAAAAAGAAGGCTCCACACAGGTATACAGAAAGACTGCCTCGTTGTAGGCCGCTCATAGTTGCAAGAAATGATTGGAAGATGGGTCGAGGCGGACTGTCGATGACATGGTAAAATAGCATGAAACACGTAGCCAGAAGACTGCAAAGTGTAGGACCAGCCATACTACCGGGTTTGAGTCCATGGGTTCCCCACAAGCGAAATAATCAGCAGCAACATCGATCAACGTTAAACAGCAAGGCAAGCCATACTGAACGCTGCTTTAGGGCTACAATTACAATTTCAAGAAAAGAAACACGTAAGTTGGACAGAGCGAAAATCACGACGCACATTTCCAATCATCCTGATGACAACACGATCTCAACTGTTTACGACTCGTCACCCTATCCTTCATTTTCGATTTTCTCATTCTTAAACTGACACCTCTTTCGGAATCGATATATCTTCTGCTTCGAAGCAAGGGAGAAAAACAAACGACTGTATGATAGACGTGTTTGCAATAAGGAAAATGCTATCCAATCAACGAAGTCTACCAAGCCTGATACGCTGTGGTAAGACATTCTCCGAACTGGCATCCAAAACGCGATCCCAAACCTGTAGATTACTCAAACGGTCAAAATCCAATCCAAGTGAAACCACGCAGAGCTCCGTGATTGAAAACATCAGAGCGATAGACATCATCAGTACGCAAACTCCATGTTTTACAACCATACAACAGAAATATGCGCACTACGGTACAGTGCACACCATCGCTCAACTTCAACGAAATATCGGGCCGAATTCACAAACACTTCAGTCCAACGTAGGCAACTTGAGTCTTGGATACAAGCGTGTTCACTTCTGTTGCCGTGCTACCAACCTTCGTCACACAACTATCGGGGTAAGTGAAATAGTCGACAATCGTTCGTTCCTCTCCATCCAGTATCAAGTTCGGTATCACTGTAGTCCAGTATTGGCGCTCTGAAGGTGCTCGAGGACTGGGGCTACAGCCAATGTGTATCAGTCTAGTGCACGTTGCGCATTCGAACAAGCACATAAGGTCGTCAGCGCAACGTAAATCACAAAAATCCTTCAAGGAAAAGACAGAAGGATCCGTTATGGCTGCAGATAGAGCAGAGAGTGGCAAAAAGCCTCATAGAATACACCGAGAAGCGGATTACAGAATGAATGTGGTTTATATGGAATCACTCCGGTCTTTTGAACGGCAACAACTCCACTGAAGGCAAAGTAAAGTCCAGAAATTGGTTGTGACACTATCGGGTAAATGAGGGAAAATTGGCTTTCATTTTCTTCCGTGTGCTTAAATTATTAACCTGCAGTTGATGACTGTCTATTTCTCGTTCTCTTTGCATCTTTCGTGCAGATGGTTCTGGGGTATCAAGCAAAATTAGAGCCCTTTGATGGTTGTAAACACTGAAGTGAACCGTTTAAGCACCAGGGATAACTACAAGTTAGAGGAAGGAGATTGATTAATAGGTTTAAATAAACCAGTTCTTGGCGCCCTGGCCGTAGACATCTGCCATCCAAAAGCAAACGGCTAGTGGGATCTGAACGCCATGGGTCGCAGGTGGAAGACTGACTTCACTCAAAAGTGATAAAAGACTGCATTCTGGAACATTAAATATGAACGTAGTGTAATGTGAGGACAACCAAGTTTAGCAACAATCATGGCTGCTTTCCTTTCGAGAAGAAAAAAACTGGTGGAAAATGTTAATGAGTCTAAGCGGGTAAAATGTTCGGTCGATGAGTATTTGTGAACAATACAAATGGCTGCGGCATACCAACAAGATTGATAGCAATAGCACCGCTGTGGTGTTTGAAAACTGATGAACCAAAGCGGTTAGTTTGTAGTCCTCAAGAAGGCAAAAAAGATATAGCAAACTGGGTCACGTAAATACAAGAGACGTTATGAGCCGGTTGGGCAAAAGCAACTATGATGTTGGGATTGTTAGATAAAGTAGGACAACTGTGATGGCACTTACTAAGGTGCGTTTGGAAATGAGATAGGACGCATCATATGCAGGATTTTAGCGAATGGACGACTATCTATTATCCTTATGACAAAGTTCGTGCAAATGAGTTGAAGTACGACCAAAATAATTACAGAATCAATCAACCAATTCGAACAGAACCTGTGCCTATATTTGGACGAAAAGACCTGTGCGATCACATGTGAAGTGTTTGGTATGTGAGAGGAGAACACAACTGCTGTGTATCGATGTGTCAGGTGTGTGCGTGGAAGTGAAACCAACACCCCCTTCACGAATCGATAAGACTACTGGGATGCAGTGATACCCAAGACTGGTACTGGAAGGGAATCGGGTACCATGTGGCAGACTAACTAACTGATTGGGAGGCGCACAAAAACGATGGGCCACGTGTTAATCGCAACGTAGGTGGGGGTTGCACGGTGGGTATTACGGACTTATTCACACACGAACACTCAAACACACATGGCTCTGTATGCAAGAGAAGACTTGGATGAAGACAAGCTTCTTTTTGGTGTGACTATAAGGCAATGATGAAAGGGCAAGAGATCTCCACATGCGAAGTAAAGAACGTGAGAAAAGACAATGTGGGGAATAAAAGATTAGATAGAAAAGCTGCAGGCTGACGCATATTCTTATCATGATACACTGCAAGTGGTACAGATAACCTTGTTCGTCGGGAGAACAGTGAGCGAAAGAGGGCCAGGGATAACCTAATCTGAACGAAACACTCATACCGGAAGAAGTCACATCACGGTTGAATCCCCAATGGCAGCTACGGGACAGCGGCACTGGGTAAATTTACCAATAGGCATTGTCCTTAATGAAACCGAGTTCAATTTGACAACTTTTAACTTCCTAACGGGCGCGACTGTGCCCCAGTTTCGGCTGAGAGTCCAACCACACATTGTCTCAATTCAGTTCAATTTTTCCAATCACTGAAATTGCACAGTAGACTGAATTTCGTCACAACATAAAACAGCAAACTCAAAAACAGAAAGACAGGAAAAACAGAGAAAGAAAAAAAAACAGTATCTCAAATAAAGGGATCGGTAAAGAACAAGGAATACAAGTGAAAGGCTGATGACTGAGAAGTCACAGGAATTGCAATCGGACCTACTGGGACAATCCGCAGGATACGGCCTCTAAATATTTTCGCTACGTCCTGGACGCAAAAACCGGAGTGACCTTCGATATCCTGTGGCCAAACATAGCAACGCTACCGCCGTTACGATCAAAAAATTTTCGCAACCAAACGAGGCCTTCGTTCAGAAGCAAACCATCATCTGTATATTCCTATCATGGCAGTTTCTTGCCTGAACAAACATCCACACCACTATTCTCACATGATATAGGGAGATTTCCATAATTATCTTAATCTCACGGTGGAAGAGAACTCTGATGAATCCCACTTTTCTTTGTAAACCCAAGTGGAAGATTGTCACAAATCAGTGTCGGTTTTGGCTGTTCGTATACGATGAGTGAGGAGGGTAAGTGAATTCCCCAAAACACCGTTCATTGAGGCCACGCAACAGAAGTTCACGATCGAATGAATCGAAAGGGACTTTTAAATCATGGAAGAGAGAGTTCAACTTACAGAAAGTATGCATGAGCCATGAAATTAGGCGATTTGGGTGACATAATCTCGAACGTACAGGAAATAGGCTTGATTTTCACGCGCTCATTGTCCGTGACTATTACACTATCGACGAAGAACAATGCCGGAAAGCAGTATGAATGTGAATTTGGCAAAATGATTTCTACGGTCATAACAGAAGGGTTCATCACCTTCCGTGTAAATCAATCAGCACGATCACCAATTCATACCAGTCAAATGGAATGTCTCTTTTCCTGGGCTAACTTAAGCAACTCTGTCAACTCTGACGATAGAATCCCGACATCACTTCTGAAAAATGGCGGGGTTAATCTAAACGGTCTAATGCCACTGACGTGTTTTTGATAACTTCCATTTTTGACAGAGGGTCTATATCACCTTGCACAGCTTTCCTCTGATATTTGAGGGCACGTGAAAACGGGTCGATTGAATTTCTCGCTGAAGCGATGTGCTAAACGATTTACGTAACTCCCGTGATTGAACCAGCCAGTTTTCAGACTGCTCGATTATCTTCCTGATACACGATTTTCGTGGACCAGTGGGTAAGAATTAAGGTTATTGTCAGTTACTTCGTGGGCTTCTGGTTAGTTGATGCATCAGCGATTTGCTGATCCTACTATGCGTAGCATCTGGTCTACGGGCAAATAAAAGCAAATGACGCCCGGGGTATCCATCGTCTTTTTGGTTTTCTGCAGTGTGGGCAATGGAAAGGTCGGGCTCACCTGAACAGTTCAAGCACCAATTTTGAGGAATCTTACAGAATTCCGTTCTTTTGAGGTAGGGTCATTTAAAAGATACCATGAAAAACCGCGGATCGGCAAGTTTCGTCTGCCGGCAACATTAGGAAATAAACTTGGGAGCGTTATCTTAGAGGGGAAGTCAACTATGATTGGATGATTTCAATGTTTGCACACAAAAAAGACAGGACAACAAGATGCCCTAGCTAGAAATAGATGTATGCTGAGTCTGATGAACGCGAGTACGAGATCTCACATTCGCATACACCCGTTGTTTACTAGATATAATGTTCTCCTCTCATTTCCCTCTTCGTGTATCGGGTAATAAGGTTTCCAGTTGACAGCTTTGAGCAAGAGAAGCGAGCACGCACTTTGGATTCCAGTCAACAGAGGTACGTGTGTAATTCTGTAGGTATCAGCAGCAATCAACAGAAACGCTGTTGTCTATCCGTCGTATATGTTTGCAGCAACTAAATGCAACACTCATGAGAAGAAAAAATGATTTCTCCGGACTGCTCCAAAGTGATCATTATTCTCGGCCGATTATCCAGCACTCCCGAAGGATGGATGCGTGAAAATCAAGTGCGATCCCGACCACGTCGAGGTCGTATTGGCCAAACATTCACACTAAGAAAAATCCTAGACTTACGATCTCTGCCCAATTCGATCCAAAAATGGTGTTCGGCCGTGCAATACTGTCGTGCTACCCTCAACGAAGAGGGCACCAGAGAAATTAATTTTACTTCTCCAATTACACCATGCGAACAATCGAAGCTGAACTCGCCCCGATGGAGATCTTCCACCCGATGCCACCACGAGGAATGATTTTCGGCAGGGTTGCCCATTACCCCTTTTTCTGTTCAATGTCGGTAATTGGGATGACAACGGAAATCGGCCTGTTTTTATGTGAGAATAACGCCAGACATTTGCTCAAACAGGATACTTTCTGATTTGGAATACCCAAACGACGTCATAATACTGAATGAATGGGATTAGGTTGGTAGGTTTATTTCTTATCCGATGGTCGCATACCGGATGAAATGCCTCCCCACAGACACAGTGTTCAACTGGCATTCACCAGTGTGAGGCATCTGTGGCGTCGGCAAGACATGCGGTTATTAGACATTGGTCGATTGTACGCAGCAGCAACGACATCGGTGCTGTTAGACGACTCCGAAACATGACCATTGAAAATATAAGGTGTGCAAAGACTTTCGGTGGTTGAACGTGATTGACTACGTAGTAGTAGTAGTAGTAGTAGAGTATGGAAACCAAACTTTCTCAGTAATCGGTGCTACGGCGCCAAATGCAACAGAAACAAATGAAATACGTTTAGTTTATCCATCGGAAATGGACAATTGCGTGCGTCAATAAGGCGAGTGAGAGGAAAAGTGTTAGCAGTGAGTGCAATGTAAGGAAATATGACAATAGAAGATAAAAGTAAAAAAAATTAAGGAGATTGGAATTGCATTTATCATTATATTGCTGTTACCAGGAAAAAGATAAGTCACTAGTTAACTTACCGTTCCACTACTGTTGATAACGGCTCAACAGGATCAATGCAACTGCGCCGTTTCTCGAAAGCGTCCATGACCTCGCGCAGTAGATCCTGAGAAAAGAAACATACATATCATAGAAGCAGAATATGTGCAAGCTAAAACTATCACCATCCTAATTCAGCAATAATAAACGGAGCCTCACGAACTGCTGTCATGTTTTCACTAATAAAGGTGCAAAGAATATTGGAAGCACAAACAAGGCAGTAAATGTAGACATAGAACCGAGAAAAAAGAATGCGATGGACATCTTCAACACGCAAACTCCATGTTTTACAACCATACAACAGAAATATGCGCACTACGGTACAGTGCACACCATCGCTCAACTTCAACGAAATATCGGGCCGAATTCACAAACACTTCAGTCCAACGTAGGCAACTTGAGTCTTGGATACAAGCGTGTTCACTTCTGTTGCCGTGCTACCAACCTTCGTCACACAACTATCGGGGTAAGTGAAATAGTCGACAATCGTTCGTTCCTCTCCATCCAGTATCAAGTTCGGTATCACTGTAGTCCAGTATTGGCGCTCTGAAGGTGCTCGAGGACTGGGGCTACAGCCAATGTGTATCAGTCTAGTGCACGTTGCGCATTCGAACAAGCACATAAGGTCGTCAGCGCAACGTAAATCACAAAAATCCTTCAAGGAAAAGACAGAAGGATCCGTTATGGCTGCAGATAGAGCAGAGAGTGGCAAAAAGCCTCATAGAATACACCGAGAAGCGGATTACAGAATGAATGTGGTTTATATGGAATCACTCCGGTCTTTTGAACGGCAACAACTCCACTGAAGGCAAAGTAAAGTCCAGAAATTGGTTGTGACACTATCGGGTAAATGAGGGAAAATTGGTTTGCATTTATTAGGAAAACAACAAAGAATAGTTAATCATACATAATTAGGTTCACCAACACTGAACGGAATTGCAGCTAAAAATGAAGGCTCCGTGTTGTCAATAACAAACCACGTGTTTTCCTAACGTGTAACGGTTTACAGATTCAAATCATGTGAAAAAGTGAAGCAGCCGGAAATCCTTCATTCACATTCGGAATAAGACATCCAGGAGAGGCAAAGATGGTGTTCCATTTACTGTCTCGTCGTGGCAGTTTTCACGAAACTGTAGGGACGAAGGCCATCACCCGGCATTTTTGCAAGCTTGTCAGCAGATGGCCAGAAGGGAGAGGGCGATATGGCATCCATGGAGACGTAAAGATGTTCCGAGAGCATCTGTGGTCTCCCATAAAGTAGTTGTAAAACAAGCGAGTAAAAAAATACTCAGATGACATGCTTCAGTTAAAGGCTTGAGGGAGCAACATTGCAAGGCAACCCACCACACCGGTCCAGGCTACAGAGTAGTAGTCCACAGGGGAAAACATACCACGATGGCGCACCGCCAGCGTACGGATGACTGATGATAAAGCTAACGTGATAAGTCGTGTGGTTTCTACTTTTTTTGCCTGTTGCCATGGTTCTGACGACGAGGACAGTCCCGATCCAGTAAATTCACTGGGCCTATTTGGGGAGGTTCACTAGTTATGGTTTTTATATCTAGCCACGTCACAGACTGAAAACTTCTACTTATCGTCTAACCGTGACTTGCACCGGAGTAAAGTGGACATCGAAGTCGATCTGCAGAAATTCATGCCCAAACCATCTTTACCTACTCAAATTAAGTGCTTGTTTCATTACCGCGACCCAATATGCCACAACTAACCTCAGATCTATTGGCGAAATTCTCCGACTGAGTTCTAGAAGGAGCGACCTTACTGGTGTGACCCGCACTTGACCTAAATTCGGTAACCGGATATCAAGCGGAAGCAGCAAATACCTAAAATTGATGAGCAGCAATCGCGCCCTTTGCGCGAAGATTCCTCACTGGATGTATATAATCACCTGCTGAAACCTAACTGTCCGACTCAACAACACTTCACGAGTTTGTCGAGTAGCTCTCTCGTAATAACAGTCTTCGGCCCCGGAGTGACTCGGTCCTGAAGGGGCATTTTATTTCGAGGGTGGAAAACATGTCTTAAACGGCAATATTGCCGTTGAGACGGCCTTTCTAGGTCTTAACCTAGGAGCACAATACCATTAGAATGTTTCATGGTACAGTTTCCTGTTACAGCAAATGCTGATGCCACTATGTCCACAGAAGTAGAGTGAATTTCGTAGTCACGTAAACTAAAAATTTAAGAAAAAAGGGTGAGAGAAACTCTGATGGGCACCAGTTGTGAACGCGGGTGAAAGATGGTTATAAGCAGACAGTTGAGGACAAATAATCTCAGAGAAACGGAACGAAACAAAACCGAAAAAAAAACATGCATGTAAATTCCACAAACTGAAACACGCATTTACCTCAGTGCTATCATGAAGGAGTTGATCCGCCAATGGTCGGTTTTCGCTAGGCTGAGGTGAGACCGTAATCTCTGTGTCTCCACCAATTTTTGCTGGGGCAACAGCATTTGGTGAACGAGAAGAGGCAATACGAACTACAGGCGGTGGGGGGGCGGGTCGAAGCGGTTTTGTTATTGAAGGGCTGCGTCGTGGACCGTTTGATTCGAAATGAGACACCGTTAAGGGACTTATGGCTGTGGACTCCCGATCCAACGACTGAACACGAGGGCTTTTTGGTGGTAATGCGGGAGGGGTGATCTCCTTGATTAACGTGATGGGAGATGGGTTACTAGAACCGTCGTTGCTTTCGGCGGAGAACTCGGGGCGTTCAATGATGACCTCTCGTGTCCGTGAATCAGGTACCACATTTGAGAACTGAGGAGAGGATTGTGAAACGACAGGACCCTATTGAAAGGAGGGCAGAAAATAAGCATAGTCAAGTCACTGGCAATACCACACGATAGGATAATTTGTACTGAGATAAAAAAATCCTATATCGTTTAGTTACCGAATTCAGCCTTTTGGAAAAAGAGAATTTCGATATTTGTCGGTATACGGAAACTAAGCGTGATATCTTTCAAGTGAATAAATTTATGCTGGAAATAAGAGAATGTGGGTAACAGCTGCTTCGTTCAAATGGAATGTCTCTTTGAGGAGATGAAAATCACTCACTTGTCAAACATACCTGATTTCAATTATTTGTTATCAAAAACTGAACATGTTGCACATTTGTCCAGTTGCTATCTATTGACAAGTTATGAGATACGGAAATAGTACGTCTGTTCGACAAAACACTAATTCTGGATGGTATGCAAAACATCTAAAGCACATTCGACAGGAAGAAAAACATTCGTGCCGTTCGTTATCCGTTTTAGAGATCATCCTTCAGGTGACTGAACCCAGCCTGATCCAATCCAGTAATTTTAGTTACAGCAGTAGACACCGGGCGATGTGCACTTGAACTGGGACCAGTGATCGGAATATGAATACACTCCGGCTATATATATATATATATATATATATAATAATATGAATGAAAAAAATGTTCAAAAGCGTGAATATGGTAGTGGAACTGTGCCAATTACCAAGGGAAATGAGTTGTCAATCACATTAACTCATCCGAACCATAACTTTACTGGACTATTCCCACAGACAACTTACCGAAGGCGCTTGGACACTTGCAGATATGTCTTCTAGTGGTTGCTGCTGTTGAGGCTGTTGCCTTTGCTGAACCCTTGAGTCGTTCGACAGTAGCATGTGTTTAGTAGAGATGAACTGAGGCACTGGTTGTGCCGAATAGATATGGTTCACAGGAACAGATACCGGGGAACGAGAATGGGTGTCCTCTACCTTAGCCTCAGGCACTTGGTTTGCATGAGGTTGGCCATTCTGTGGTACCGGTGCCGCACCGCGCAACTGGTCGGAAGGAGCCAGTGGAGCGGACTGAGGCGGTTGCGGGACTTGGTGTTGCATCTTGGATCGCATTTCCAGTTGTCGTTTGAAATTGAGCAACCGTTGAGTGAGAACAGTAGACAAGTCCGGGTTGGTCACAAAAACATGCTAAGTAGACAAAAGTTGCACAGGGAGGTCAATATTTGGCAATAATCTCTCTTGACAGTTTGCAGTACTAGAAGATTTTATGTTAACTACAAAATGATTCGTCATGCAGCGTCAACTTCCAACTTGCAAATGGGAATCATGGAAGCACCGTATAGCTACTAGATTCTCGTTAGGAATTATCATCAGAACATATCCACTGCGCAAAGCCAGGAGGAACGACTGTGAGACGAACACCTGAGCCATTACGCCAGCCTAGTTGATTTTCAACGGTTCTTGGAACTACCATGTAGCAAAGCTTTGTACAGCTGCATGTAAGCCCTTTGCTTTCCACAGAGTTGTTGATCCTCAGTTGGGAGTCGTTCATCTAGTGCGTTTAATGACATTAGGCCTGCAAAACTCAGTGACGGATAAGGGCGTTAAATCGCATAGTCAAGATGTTCGCAATGACTAAGGCGTTCGAATCACGATCGCTCGTTCCGGATTAGCGTCCCAGCTCCGGAGGGATGGGTATGCACCGCCGATAATCCATGACAAGGATGAAACAGCTGTACAATGTTTCCATGGTTTTCGATGGGAAGCTGGATGTTGGTACTGGTACTGCGTAACGAATCACTTGGAAATTTGTTTCAAATATATATTCCAGATCGATCGAACGAGTGAAATAATGCATAGCAGGAAGTTAACTTGGCTGATTTCGCATTACCTACACCGCATATCGCGCAGACGAACAGGAACAATTCTATACATTACATCATGTAAACATTAATTCTATTTTCTTCCGTCGTATCTTTGTAAGTGGACCGTGTACCACAACACGGTAGCGGAAGCATCTTGGGAATAACCTTACCCACGGTCTGTCACAAATTATCATGGTCTGCGCCGATCAACCGCTATGCGACACCACCAAACGGCACAACTACCGTTGATTTACATATATTTTGTACATGTCTCTTTACCGTCTACCTTTTCATGCATGCCGGTTGAGGCTGGCAGTAGTGATACAACGATCAGTCGATGAAATGGCATGGGGATATGAGCAAATCAGCGTCGGTTTTGAATTTGGTTGGTGCTTTTCATCTTTAAGGTTGGGAGAAAAAACCAAGAGTGGCGCTGACTGGAAGCCCTAAGAAATAGACAAAAACTGAAGGCAATGGCGTGCGCCTTAGGGCCAGTCGGTGATACTGTTATTCCGTGAAGAAAAACAGCTAAATCAAGAAAGATGCGACAATGAAAGCATGTTGCTCTTTTTAATTGTAGCTCTCTTTTGCCCGCCACTACGGAATTCTTCTCAGTTGTTTTGTGGTAGCGAAAAACCCAAAATTTCGTGCCTAAAACTGAGGGGAGACAGTAAAAAGATAACCTATACCTTTAGCATGAATTCGCAGATAAACAAACACATCATAAAGTGCAAGGATCGTGTAATCATCTCTGGTGTGTTTAGATTGGTGGTGTACGCGACAACAAGATTTTACTTTGTTACTTCCAGTTCTAAGGGGCAGGATAAATCGGCATGACTTAGTATTTAGTGATCACAAATTGGTGATATAACTGGACCTTCACTCGACGTCTGGACATTCATAATGAAATTGCAGTATGATAGTTATGTGGACAACAGCGTGGTTTTGAAGACGATAATCGGTTTGTTGAACGTGTTCGACGATACAGCTCAGGTGTTTGCTTTAACCTTGGTGATACAATTCAACAGGTAACACTTCGTGGATCCTGCGATAGTGGCCAAAGAGACTTAATGCGGTTGAAAGACTAACGAACATCATTCTCATACTCTGCACGGCGTCCAACTTCGTAGACTTACGGTACTGTTCGTCCAGGAGCGTAATACTTGAGAAGTGTGCCGGTATTCAGAGTTATACTATCATATTTTAGGTCGGGTAAGGGCTTATGGTCAGCTTTTGCTAACTTTCACCGCCTCTAGTGGACAACATGAGGGGTACCCTATATCCTCTTATTTTTTGCCAAAAAGGACCTTCTGCAGATCAATGTGCCTACGTTGGAATATGCAGATGATTCCACTTTGTCGAGCATAAATGCTCAGGCGATTCAACACGTATCAGATTGCTAGTAAGCTGAGGGATTCATCTACGAAATCTCGTGTGTAGCATCGAAGTGCAAGACTGATAGGAGCCTGTGCCCGCACTCAACCTTTGTGATGATCGTTTTAAAACAGCGATGGAGAAATCATTTCGCGAATTTCGAGAGCCAGAACAGCTTTCCGAAACTGTAGCATCTATGGCGTCGCTTTGGAATTCTCCCTTTCCCCAAAAAGAAGGATGACCAATGCCATAGTTCGCAATGTTTTTTTCTACAGTTGTTCGGCGATCTTATATATCTGATCTACCACGCTTCCGAAGTATCGCTCGATTCTGTTTGGACCATTAGGCGTGGACTGACGAAGCACGTCAACATGCTGATAGCTGCTTTCTAGCCAGAATATTTGTTCTACGCCAAATTCCTTGGTTTTGACATGTTCATATCCCTGTTGACCGCCTACCTTCTGGTGTTATTCTTCGGACAAGACTAGAAAAAGCAGTGCAATGGTCAGAAACATCTAACGCTGAACTATTGACAGCTGCTATCGGTCCATGCATCGATTGGAAGCTTCAGTTTTTCTTGGCTGGGACTCAGGAGATTAAAACTGTCGTCCATTTGGACGTGGAGACAAGGTACAGAACTGAAATTAGCGCCACGCGATCTGACTGAACTCGTGTCCCACAAAAAAACAGAAAAATGAGCACTCTAACCCCGTTTTGCAATCCACCTTCCCATTTGTGCCCTATTTGTAATGCTCTTCTAGTCGTCGGTGCACTATAGTCACGCTTGGTTTCAAGCAGGTGATATATATATATATATATATATAT